>LPNX011204861.1:503615-611126 GCA_001517045.1 Pseudotsuga menziesii
CCAAATCTGGTACAAACCTTCGCACGAAATTTATTGTCCCCATGAATGATTGCATACCCTTTTTGTTATGGGGTAAAGGGATCTGTTCTATGGCCTTGATCCTTTCTAGGTCTATGGATATCCCTTTTTTAGAAACAATGTTACCTAATAGCTTTCCTTATATAACTGCAAACACACATTTCCTAGGATTCAGTGAGATCCCATATTTTCGACAATGCTCGAAAATTTGTTTTAGATGGAATGCGTGTTCTTCTCTCTTCTTTGAAAATATCGTGACATCATCGAGATACACCACAACACTAGGGCCAATCAGACCGTGGAAATATATGTCCATGGCCCTCTGGAAAGTAGCTCCAAAATTTATGAGTCCAAAGGGCATTCTTCCGTAATCAAAAGTTCCCCACTTTGTTCTGAATGTAGTTTTAAGTCTGTCCTCTTCAGCTACTAATACTTGATTATAGCCAGAGAACCCATCTAACAATGAAAATAACTCAGAACCCAAAACCATCTGTAATATCTGTTCCATGGGTGGGATTGGATAGTTGTCTTTATCCGAAGCACGATTAAGGTTTCTGAAATCGACACATAGCCTGATTTCTCTGGATTTCTTCCTCACTAGTACCAAATTCGACACCCATTTTGAATGTCTGACTTTGGATATAATTTTAGCATCCAATAATTTTTTCACTTCACTCTGAATTAAAGGTTCCAGTTTTGGATGCATCCTCCTCAAAGGTTGCTGATAAGGCTTGACTCCAGCTCTAATAGGGATGACATGTTGTACAATATTCGTGTCATATGTTTTAACCTCTTCATATGTCCAGGCAAACACATCTTTGTGTTGTTTGAACAAACTAATGAACTTGTTTCTTTCACCTGGAGAACAACACTTTCCCAAATTTACATATCTGGGTTTAACTTCAGTTCCCAAATTTATTAGCTCGAATTGTAAGGACAAGCTGTGAGTTTTGACATTTGCTGGCCTTCTGAATTTGTTGTCTAGATCAAACATTCACTCTAAGGTTCTGACTCCTTTAGGAATAAATTTGTCTAATTTTAATTCAACTTGGTGTTCTTCATCATCGATTATTGCGCCTTTGAAGGTTTCATCACTCATCAAACATTCCAAGATTTGTTGATCGTCATCAAAAACTATTAGATTGGTAATCATGTCTGGAACCGAAGGCCTGAAAAGTAACTCAATAGAAAATCTATTATTTGAAGGTACAAGCCTTGCATCTGAGGTAGCTAGCAAGTCAGCTGCTGCATTCTTTAGTCTAGGAATGGATACAATATTAAATGCATAAAAAATTTTAAGCAAATCCCACACTTCATTCTGGTAAGCTTTTAAATGAGGTGAAATGCAATGTATCTAATTTTGAATTTGCTTTACAATTATTTCAGAATCCCCATACACTTTCATATTTTCTACTTTTAATTCAATTGCTTTTCTTAGTCCCTGAACTAATGCTTCATATTTGGCTGTATTATTGGTACATTCAAACTCTAATCTACATGAAAGAAAATGTTTATATTTCTTTGGATCAATCAAGACACAGCCAGCTCCTAATCCTTCCAAAGTTTTAGATCCATCAAAAAAAAGTGTCCAAAAACTATCTACTTCTACTGTACTTGAATCAAAAACTACATCTTCAACTAAGTCTACTATTTTACAGTCAAATTCATCATCCCGTGAAAATTGAAGGAGATCGAGCTGTGTGTCTGGTGTACCGCTGGCTTCTTCTGCTTGGTAATTTCCCGGTTCAAGTTCAATAAAGTAATTTCCCAACACCAAATTCACTGGTTCATTCTTACCGTCCAACTGAGTAACATTGTGCTTCATGTGGGATTCTCTTAATACTTTTATTTGATTGGGACTTCCCTTATGAGGAAACCACAGATGTGACCAATCTGATGAAAAATATCCATTTAACTTTGCTGACCAATCCTGACTCAAAACAATTCCATAAGCCTCAGGTATGTCTGCTACTACAATATCGATGAACTAACATACGTTTTCATTTGAAGATAATCGAATCAGAACATCCTCCATTTCCCCAATTACCTTCATAGCTTTTCTGTCTAACTGAATAACCTGCCAGGTAGATGGTTAGGGTTGTCCATTTATCTTCTTGCAGATGGAAAGTGGCATAACATTGACTGATGCCCCTGAGTCTACTAAACAGTTGTGCACGTTATGGTTGAAAATTTCAAAAGTTAGGAGAAATAGTGGGGTTTTGTATTTAGACTTACCTCCCACACTTGCTTCACCAATTTCTTCTTCTTCAGGTTGGTTGTCGGTGGGAAGCTTTTCTTCTAGTACTTCAAGTGCTTTTAACATTTTTTCTTTCTGTTGAGGCACATTACACATTTCAAATAGTGAGATATTTTCCTTATCCCTTTTAATATCTTCCACAATATTATACTCCATCTTATGTTCTCCGAGTTTTTTTTTTACATTGTCAATCTTCTCTTCGACAGGCTTAACAGGCATCTTGATTTTCTTTGGATTTTGACTCATAATGGTGAATTCGGGTATCTTATTAGCTGGGGTGCTCTTATAAATCTTCTTTACATTATCTTGAAGTCTCTTAATTTTTGGAAGTATAGAATTGTCTTTATTTATCAAACCCTGACTTCTTGTTGTCACGTTTGTTTTTTATGTTTCTTCCTGTTTCCATGAACCTTCCTCATCGGTATCAGAGAGCGAGACACAGTCCCATAAAACTAAAGCATCCTCTTCTTGTTTTTCTGTGGGTTAATTATTTTTTCCTTCCTGCTCATTATCTTCTGTTAGTTTAGAGTCCAATAGCTGATTCATTACTACTGTCATCAAATTGATCCATTGAGGGCAATTTTTTTCAGAATGACACTACTGATGAAAGGTGCAAAAATTATCCATCCCTACCTCAGTTAAATTCATTGATGCAGGACTATGTGGAGGAGGTTTAGATTGATTGTTATCTTCTCTCCTTTTATAGTAAGGCTTGTATGCTTTATGAGCCTCCTTTTCCTTTTCCAAATCTATTATTCTGTTGGATAACTTCTACATCATCTTCACCATCCCTTCAAAGTCATGTGATTTCTCATCCTTAGGCTTAGTCAGTAGAAATGCTTTCTTACCAAAAGTTTTTTCTCCCAACTGCTCAGGATAATTAAGAGTCGAAGAGAGCTGTATTGCAAGAATTTACAATTCGACATTTCAACCCCTTCTCTGGGATCATCATCAGGAGACATTTGAAGCCTGAAAGATTTAAGGAGGTAGGTAGGTTATAAATATCAGTTTTGGAATGAGTCTCAACAATTTTCTTTTGTGGAGTCGGTGTGAAAAATACCAAGTTTAAAATGTAAAAACTTTTATAATTGTGAAATTTTTAATTTTTTTTATAAATATGTAAAACCAATAATTTTAATAATTTAAGTTTCTCATTAAAGCTATAAATTTTTTAATAAATTTTTTAAAATTTTGTATATAAATTCTTAGAACAAACTTAAAGATTTTTAACCTAAAACTTTTAAATTTAACATAATTTTTTTTAATTAAATTAACCTTTTATAAATTCTTATGAGTTTTAATTATAATTTTAATTTTAAGAGTTTCGAAAATGTAATTTGAAAACTTTATCATAATATTAATTAATAAAAATTTTAATTAACTTTAAAAATTTCCTAAAATTAAAATTAAATTAAAACCCTTACAATGTTTGATAATGTAAAATGGAATCTTTAAAAATTAGTTAGTAAGTATTTAACTTTTAATTTTTTATTTTTTATTTAGTTAAGGGCTTAGGAGGAAACTTAGGGGCTCTTAGTTTCAAGTTATTAAAAAAATTTAGAGTTTAATGTTTTAAGTTATTAAAAGGGGAGAACAAGGTTTTTAAGCTATAAGGAGCTAACTAACAGAGAGGAAGGAAGTTACGGTTAAACCTCAACCAACTCATCATAAATCTGGTGATCGACGAAGAGGGTTTTTTAGTTGAAGGGAGTGTAGGAGAGGTTTCCAGGAGTCACTAAGCTTTTCACCATCGTCCCTGTTAAGGCAGTTGTGGCTTAAATTGATTTTGATTTTCTCCCTGATTTTCCGCTTTATAAGGTTGTCTTCTCTAGCTAGGACTTTAGCATTCTCCAAACATATTTGGTGACCTGTTAAGTGTGAATGTTCAGCGAGGGCTGATTTCTTAGGTCTATCATGTCTTAGGTCAGCACTATGTTCCTTGAATCTTGTTTCCATGGATTTCCCAGTTTCCCCTATGTATAGTTTTTCACAAGAGCAAGGGATGGAGTACACACCTTTGTAAGTCTTCGGATTAATTGGGTCTTTTAAGGAGTCCACCATGTTCCTGATAGTGTTGGGAGGGGTGAAGAAGGTTTGTATCTTATTTCTTTTTAAGGTTTTAGCTAATTTGTATGTGGTTCCTTTAATGTACGGGAGGAAAATTCTCTGTACATTGTCGTCACTTTTCTCAATAGTCTTTTTCTTCTTTTCCTTGTTGGCGAAAGCAACAATTTTCCTGAACCATTTGCCATTGTACCCATTCTCCTCAAAGCCTTTTTCTAGGTGATCAATTTCCTCTTTAATGTGTTCTTTGTCTGAGATCCTAAGTGCTCTTGTAAGCAAGGTATTGATCACACCCACCTTTTGCGAAGGGAAGTGGTGTGAGTTGGCATGCAGATATCTATCTATGTGAGTCTTTTTTCTAAACACCTGGTGGGAAATTGATCCATCCTTGTTTCTTGAGACTAGGACATCGAGGAATGGTAAGCTTCTATTTTCTTCAGTCTCCATGGTAAACTTAATGTTGTTGTTTAGGCTATTGAGGTGTTCAAGAAACTGAGATAAGCTGTTTTTTCCGTGTGGCTACACTACGTCAGTGTCATCGACGTAGCATTTTCATCTTTTGGGTTTAAGAGGGGCAAGGTCCAAGGCTCATCTTTCAAAAATCTCCATGTACAGGTTGGCCACGATTGGGGAGAGGGGTGAGCCCATTTCCACACCTTCAATCTGTTCATAAAATTCCTCTCTGAAGGTAAAGTAAGTGGATATTAAACAAACCTCCACTAGTTTGGCAGTTTCTTCATTGGTGAGCTCCCTGATGGTTTCGATGGCATCTGTGACCAAAATATTTGTATATAAAGAGACCACATCAAAGCTTACCAGAATGTCATTCTCATCTAGTGTTTCATTGGAGATTTCCAGGATCCAACTAGCTGATTCCTTTACAAAAGAGCTTGTTCTTCCGACTAAAGGTTTGAGAACGTTTGCCAAGTATTTCACTAGTTTGTAAGTCGAGGAGCCGATAGTGTTTACAATGGGACGAAGGGGGACTCCATTCTTGTGCACCTTAGGAAGCTCATATATCCGTGGCACCATTCCTTCTTTGGGAAGGATTTTATTTTTCAAACCCTCGTCAAGGTTTGAATTCATAATTGCATGTGCCACCTTCCTATGTATTGTTTTGATGGGGTCTTTATTAATCTTACGATAACTCCCACAAGCAAGGTGCTCGATCATCTTTCTATTGTAATCAGCAGTATCCACTACTACCGTTGCATTGCCCTTGTCGACTTTAATTATTTTAATATCTCTGTTGTGTCGAAGGTTCATCAAAGGAGTCCATTCAGCCCTAGAAATATTAGGTTTCAGGGCTCTTGCTTTCCTAAGGATCACTACGCATTCCTGGCGCACTTCTTCGGTGTTGTCATCCGAGAGATGTGCAACAGCACCCTCTATGCTACAGATCAATTCTTTGGTCGGCACATTTTTGGGAGCAATAGAAAAATTTAATCTATATTCCAAGACCCTGATAGAATCCTCGTTAAGCTCAACGGTGGAAAGATCGAATACGTTGGACTTCCTCTCATGCGCATTCTGTGTTTTTCTTTCTTGCTCAATGTGCAGGTTTTTAAACTTTTTGTTTTGAGCTTTTGTGTCTCATTCCCTCCTACTGTGGCTCTTCATATCCATTGCACGTGGTCCCATAGACTGGGTTCTAACCTGTTTGCAAGCTTTAGGTGGAGTCGGCAAGCATTTTCAGAGAGTCTATGAATTTCGGAGTGAGTCTTTTTCAATTCTGCCCTAATCAGTGACAGGCTCAAGTTTTTAAACATGTGATCATTTATGGATGTGTGTAGGGGGTGTTTAACCTAGGCGAATTGAGGAATGATATTTTGGTCTTGGCATTTCTTTAGGAAATCTATATTTGTGGCTTTTTGGGCAATTTTGACCCGGGTTACTTCCAGTAGCTTCAAGTCTTTCAGCGTATCCCTTCCATGGAGGAATTCTACCTATTTGAAGATAGTCATTTACATAGAAATTAAATTGAGAGTTGAAGACAGCTGTGTTGCAAGAATTTACAATTCGACGTTTCGACCCCTTCTCTGGGATCATCATCAGGAGACGTTCGAAGCCTGAAAGATTTAAGGAGGTAAGTAGGTTATAAATATCAGTTTTGGAATGAGTCTCAACAATTTTCTTTTGTGGAGTCGGTGTGAAAAATACCAAGTTTAAAATGTAAAAACTTTTATAATTGTGAAATTTTTAAGTTTTTTTATAAATATTTAAAACCAATAATTTTAATAATTTAAGTTTCTCATTAAAGCTATAAATTGTTTAATAAAATTTTTAAATTTTTTTATATAAATCCTTAGAATAAACTTAAAGATTTTTAACCTAAAGCTTTTAAATTTAACATAAATTTTTTTTTAATTAAATTAACCTTTTATAAATTCTTATGAGTTTTAATTAAAATTTTAATTATATGAGTTTTGAAAATGTAATTTGAAAACTTTATAATAATATTAATTAATAAAAATTTTAAGTAACTTTAAAATTTTAAAAGTTAAAAAGCTTTATGAGGGTTTTAATTTAATTTTAATTTTAGGAAATTTTTATTTTTTATTTTAAGAAAATGTTTGATAATGTAAAATGGAATCTTTAAAAATTAGTTAGTAAGTATTTAACTTTTAATTTTAAATTTATTTATTTATTTAAGGGCTTAGGAGGAGACATAGGGGCTCTTAGTTTCAAGTTATTAAAACAATTTAGAGTATAATGTTTTAAAGTTATTAGAAGGGGGGAACAAAGTTTTTAAGCTATAAGGAGCTAACTAACAGAGGGGAAGGAAGTTACAGTTAAACCTCAACCAACTCATCATAAATCTGGTGATCGACGATGAGGGTATTTTAGTTGAAGGGTGCTCAAGATAATCTTCTATGCTTTCCTTCTCAGCCTCTACCCTCTCAACTTCTTCATAAGTTTCTGATAATGTTGGTTTGACTGTCATCTTGGAAAACATGGCTAAGTCAGGCCCCAGAGCTGAAGTATAGTATTCGATTGTGGAAGAAAGTTAGACAGTGCAAAAAGTTGTTTAACAAAGAGATTTTGCTTCGGATATCAAGGGTTTTGAAGTCTGTACACAAATCAACACCATCATATGTGTAATGTTTGGCTTATATATTGACTATAATTTTCAGATCTTGATTTGCGTAGTGCTAACAGTGAACAGTAAATGAAATAGAGATTGATTTGCATAAATAACAAGGAAAATAAACCCTAAATATCATATTCATATAAATTTGAGTTTAGAATGATTGTAACAGCAGTTGTAAGGTGGATAAGCAAATCTGAAATTACTTTAACTCTAATCTGTATCTTCTTGGGCGTGCATAATGATTTATGGAAGTGAGATTTGGTGTCTTGATTTTTCTTTGGTGTCTGACCTACCCTACCAGCTCCTCAAACCAACCCAAATCGTATTCTTCTTAGACTCCCTTATTATGTTGCAGCGCCCTCCTTCACTACCCATAAATGTTATGCACAGTCGTAACAACAAGGAATACTACAATGAGATTACCCAACAACATTGTAGTAGATTCCTGTAGGTGTCAATATGGATTGCGACTCCCTTTTTGGATGTAACAACCCTTTATATTGTCCCAGATGAAGCATGGGGATCAATGTAGATGTGGAACTGTAAGGATATGCAGCCAATATAAATTTAAATATCCTTTTAAGACTAGGAGTGGATAGGTTTATTTTTGGACATTTTAATTTCCAAAATGACAAGATAGATGATGCCATCTATAGTTATGATCATGGGGCTATGGAATTGAATATTTTTGGGAAGAGGGTTCATCTTGACCCTGATTTGGTTTCTAGAGAAACCAAAATTCCATGAAGAGAGGGGGCAATGTTAAACTCATGGAAAACCCCCAAGCTAGAAGAGATTCAGATGGCGAGTAAAATTTGTGGGAAATGGGTTGTTGTTCCCAGGAATGGTCTAAAAATGGAATATGTTCCTTTAAGAATATACAAAACCCTAATTCATATTATCCTTAGGACCATTATGAATCACAACAAGTGGAATGATATTTCGGGTGATTGCATGAAGCTAGCCATAAACTGGGTTGAAGACATGACCATAGATGTCCCTTATCTATTGGCTAGGAAATTGCACTCTGCATTGCAAGATAGTAAAATGAAGAGGGTCAAGTTTAGTTACCCGGGCACACTGCAAAAAATTATTGATTTATGTCAACCCAGTGTTGTAGGGTCAAATTCTATTAGAACATACATTAGGAAGCCTAAAGAACAACAAAAAAATGAGGAATTACCTCAATTGTCTTTAAAAAACAATGTAGAAAGAGTTTCTACTATCACTACATCAACAGTACATGGACAACATTTTGAGGACAATATGGAATATGTGGGAAATGACATGCCTTCAATTTCCCTTGAAGAAGATGTTGCTGCCACAACTTTGGTTGGAATGCATGGAAATGAAAATGCAAATCAATGGGAGGAATTTATGAACAATGATATGGACCGTTCACCGACTAGTGATGAAGACCTAATCCATGCCAAATATTTTTTTGATGGTAGATTTGTTTTTTATTTATTTAATAAAATGGTGTATTTCAAAGAACAATCTACCTTGTGGAGGATTCCTTCACATCTAGCGATGAATTGTGCAGAAATAAGGATGTCCAAATTCTTGATTTGGTACATCGTGTTACAGGTTTAGAGAAAAAAATTGGGAAACTAAAAAAATAATTGGCCAGAAGAATAAACTTATTAAGGATCAATGTTCTACATTTAGCGTAGTTTTAGAAGGATTGATTTTGGACCTTGACAGACTGAAGGACATGTTTCAGGATGAAAATAAAAAAGATGAGGAAACTATAGGGAGACTTGAAAATGAGCTAAAAAACAAACCTCAAGTTTTGAACATGCCACCACTAAAGACTGTATTTGGTAAGGAAGCAGAACTTCAACAAGAATTGAAGCAGAAAGAAACATTTATTGCAGGTTTGAAGGTTGAGTTTGAAAATAAAATGAGAGAAATGATCATTAAACAGCAAAATGAGACTGCAAAATAAAAAAAAAGATTGGAAAAAATGAATAAAACAATTTTAAAAAATGAGTTTCTAAAAACTAAGATAATTGAAAGGATTTTAGTAACTATCGAGGCTAAAAGAGCTGGAAGAGGAAAAGAATCAACAGTCAAGGGTAAACAGGTCTGGTCATTAGAAGAATCAACATTCAAGGGTAAATAGGTATGCACACTAGAAGAATCAATAGTCAAGAGTAAAAAGGTCAGCACACCAAAAGAATCCAAAGTCAAGGGTAAAAATGTCAGCACACCAAAACTTTTTGGTAATACAAAACTTGGTGATGTAATTGCTAGATTTTTAACATTAAGCTAGCATTATATTAGGATCTTTAACTAAGAGAATAACAAGCACAACAATAAAACACAAGAGACAATGAACACAGTGTTTTTCCTTGGGGAAACCATAAATGGAGAAAAACCCCACAACTTCCTAAGAGATAGAATCAGCACCAAAAGTAAAACCCCAAAACAGTAAGATGATCTCCCGATAGCAGTAGCATCTTTCTTTCAAGCCCCAGCAACTTCTTCTTCCTTAGCTATGCACTACAACTAAGTGTGAGTGAGTGTGTGTTAAATAGAGAGACTCACTCTCTATTTATACTAATTCCCAACTTAACAATAACTTACTAGGGCTGAATTCTCTAAGAGAGTCTAATAACCCTAGTGCCACGAAACTGCGGGGACTTTAACCCTTGATCAATAGGAGGGTTACCCACAATGACTTGACATGACTTATTTACATTATAGAACCTCCCGATAGGAACATCGGGGCATGACATGACTCAAAAACATTACAGACACATCCCAAAATAAACATCGGGGAACAATACATAAGATATATGGATGAATACATTCCAAAGTTACAAATACATTAACACTCTCTCTTAACTAGGAAGGTATTCTCTCGACACAATTTATCAGCACAAGTCTTCTTCTCTGTATCATCTGAGTCATCATCGAGTCCTCGTCATCTTCAATTCATCTTCATCTTCAATTCATATTCATCTTCAAGTTATCTTCATCTTCAAGTCATCTTCATCTTCAGATCTAGATCATCACTATTGGATCATCATCACTAGATCATCACGGGTGCTAGCTCATGATTCTTCTCGTCACAGGAAGCTCTACAGAGCAGCCATTTTTCATGCTAGTTGTAGGCTTACTCCATGTAGGTCTTCTTCAGTGCTTATATCTGACCCTAAGTCAAAATGGCCCACCCAGCACTTACATCTGACCATGAGAGGAAAACATCCCACAAACTTGTCAGAAAGGCCCAACACTTACATTCACCAACATGATAGGACACACCTACTACCATCTATGAAAAGGTACAACACTCACATCCACCAGCATGATAGGACACACCTACTATCATCTATGGAAAGGCTCAGCACTTACATCCACCACCATGGTAGGACACACCTACTACCATCTGTGGAAAGGAACAACACTTACAATCACCAACATGGTAGGACACACCTACTACCATCTGTGAAAAGGCACAGCACTTACATATGACCATGGAAGGAACTTAATCCTCTCACCATGTCATAATGGCTTTCAATCCAGACTGAGGGTTCCTGGTAACTGACCATGTGACTCCATTCAAAGAAAGGCAACAGCCCTTATTTTTTATCAAGTGGGAACACATCCTTCAATCACATCAAAATGGTCATGCACTCATATCTGATCATGTGAGAACACATCCCATAGTCATATCAGAATGGCCCTCAGTCCTAGACTGAGCTTTCCTGGTAACTGAACAGGTACCTCCATTCAGAGAATGGAAATAGCCCTTATATCTGATTGTGTAGGAACCAATCCTACAATCATATCAGAATGGCTCAGCACTCATATCTGACATGGAAGGAACCAATCCTCTCACCATGACAGAATGGCTCAGCCCTTACATCTGACCATGGAAGGAACCAATACTCTCACCATGTCAGAATGGCTCACAGACTCATCACTTCCCTTTGGAGGGAACCTCGATCTGGAGAACACCAAGCTTCTCCCTAAAGTATTCAAACTTCACTCTGGCTAATGGATTTGTCAACACATCACCTATATATTCGTCTGTCGCAACATACTGGAGCTTCAATTCTCCTCTCTACACCATATCCCTGATATAGTGATATTTGATCTCGATATGCTTTGACTTGTCATGTAACATCAGGTTCTCTAACAACTTCACACAACTCTGGTTGTCACAATATATACAAGTAGCATCCAACTGGAGATCAAATAAATCGGACAGTAGCTTCCTCAACCATACTACCTCACAACTAGTTGAACAAGCTGCGACATACTCTGCTTCAGCTGTACTCAGTGCCACACAGGACTACTTCCTGCTAAACCAAGAGATCACACCTGATCCCATACTGAAGCAATACCCTGAAGTGCTCTTCCTATCGATGGCACTGCCTGCCCAATCTAAATCAACATAACCCTCTAGGTTAGTCTTCTGACTTGATTCATACTTGAGCCCATAATCAACTGTACCCCTCAGGTACCTCAGAATATGATTTGCAGTAATCAAGTGAACATGTCTCAAATCTGTCAAGAACTGGCTCAAGGTGTTCACAGCAAAGCAAATATATGTTCTCATGTTTGTCATGTACATCAAGGACCCAATCATCTGACGATACATTGTAGCATCAACTGATTCTGATGAAGCATCACTCAATAGATTCAAGTTTGATGCCATAGGTGTGGTCATGGCCTTGCAGTCCATCATCCTGAATCTCTTCAGGATCTCTACCGTATATTTCCCTTGTCCCAAGGAAATTCCATCTACATTCTGCCACACCTCCATGCCTAGAAAATAATGCATCATACCCAAGTCCTTCATTTTGAACTCGACAGCAAACTTTCTCTTCGTATTAGCAATCAACCCATCCATACCTATTACAAACATATCATCTACATACAATAGGAGCATCATTGGGTTGCCATCTTCAACCTTGTAGTAAAGGTTGGATTCTGCTTTACTCTTGGTAAATCCCAAACTGGATAGAAAGTTGTCAATTCTGCCATACCATGTCTTGGGTGCCTGTTTCAAACCATACAGGGATTTCTTCAATCTACACACATGAGACTCCCTGTCATGTGTCTCAAAATCGAGTTATTGCTCCACATACACTTCCTCTTCCACTACACCATTCAAGAAAGCAGTCTTGACATCCATATGGTGTATCTTCCATTTCATCACTGCAGCCAGAGTAAGTGCTGATCTGATGGAAGTGTATCTGGCTACAAGTGCAAAATTTTCTTCATAATCTATTCCTTCTTTCTGGGAGAATCCATGAGCAACAAATATTGCTTTATATTTTTCTATGCTACCATCTGCAGCATGCTTGATCTTGTAGATCCATTTGGAAGTTATAACTGACTTCCCTTCTGGTCTTGGGACAACATCCCAAACATCATTCTTCATGATCATATGATATTCTTCGATCATAGCATTCTTCCATTCTTTCCTTTCTTCAACTTCTTCATAATTGGAAGGTTCTTTATCGATGAAATCACATAATAAGGCTACATAACCAGAGCAAGACCTGGTTCTCTTTCTTTCTCTATGGTTCTCTTCCGGAGCCCCATATCTTTCTGCACCTTGGATAGCTTCTTGTACCCAAGAAGGTTTCCTCTTATGAGGATTCTTTTCCTGAGGTGGATTGTTGTAATCTCACAGATCACATAAGGTTACCAATAATAAATACTAAAAACATACAGACATAATAGAGACAAGAGATCAGAACAAGTTAATCAAAATAATAGATTATATTAGCATGAGAGGGTCCATACAATAAAGAGCCTGAACCAAGTTCTCTTCTGGCTCAACAGCCTAATATATATGATTACAAAACAGTTACAAAATAACTACCTGTCGGTTCGGTGAACCGAAACGACCTTAGGTGGCCGACCTAATCTCTAGTTTAGTTGGTCGATTGACTAAGTCGGCTATCGTTCAAGTTGACTTTTTGACTTGCTCCTCCAACATCTCCCCCACGAACAAAACGTTTCTTTGTCCCGAAGAAATAGGGAGGTACAAAAATATTCCTGTCTATCTTAGTAGTCATTATGATGTGCTTGGTCTTCATGGGCTGTGAAGTCTGATGGTCGGTCTTTTCTGTACACAGACTTCGACAATTGTTAGGGCTGTCACTGCTAGGTGATGTTGGAAATCCGTCCAACTTTGCAATATTTTATGGATGTCGATGGCAAGTGTAGTCAGACTTGATAAGATTGACATCTTCTCTAAAATGGGGATTTCAGCTATTCTCTCCATGTTGGGACCCATAAACTAGTCCTTCTCCTCTGTAGTCTCTATAAGTTGTTTCATCTGTGGGTAGATGATGTTGACTTTTTCCAAGTTGGGGATAACTTGGTGCACCCACTGATGAGCTTCCCACTCGAGTTTCTATAGTTTAGTTTTCTCCAGCACTATTTGATCTTCAATTGTGCTTCTAATTGTTGTATCAGTGGTCTTCCTCTTCTCAAGCGCTTGGATCTCCTGTTGGGTCTTCCTAGTTTGTTGATAGACTTTCCCGTAGTAAGTAGGCTAGTCTCGTAGTATTTCTTCCATGATAACAGAATCTTCCATGTGATCTTATAACACTTTGTAGGCTTCCAAAAAGGAGGTGTGTTGCGCCATCAGCAATCGGATGGTTTCTTCTTTATGCTCCTCCTTTGTTTCCTGAATCTGTGCTTCGAGTGCCAACACCATGCTTTCAAATAGCTGATAAGCTCTTTCGAGTGGTTTGTCAGTGTCGACCTCTACTAGTCCTGGCATTACTGATTGTGCAAGGTTTCTGCATTTGTTGAGGAACTCGACCTGTTCTTCATCCTTGTTGTCAAGTTCCTTACGTCTCTGCTGGCTCCTTGTTTTTGCTTCGACTGCTAGGGTTTTCAGGAGTTGTCCTAGCTTTGTATCGGTTAGTGTGGTTGCATATTTCAATTTGATATGGACCTTTGATGGCTGTCCATCATGCTCCTTCTTCTGTTTCTCCTTCTTCTTCTTATGCTTTTTCGTTTCTGTTTGTGTCGGCACCTGTGTACCTGCAAAAGTCGAGTTGGGATTTTTGGTTTCTGGTATAGCAGTGGTTGATGGTTTCTCTGTTTGGGGAGGTGGGATGATTGTTGCCTTTGGTTGGTTAGATGTAGGGGGTGTAGAAGTGGATGCAGTTGGTGTTGATGGTTGAGGTGGGGGTAGTTCTGGTATAGCTATTTGGATCATGGGTTCTAAGTTAGGGGGTGGTGGTGATGGGGTTGGGTAATGGTCAGGTGTGATTGGGTTGGTGGAATTGTAGATGAGTGGTGGCTTATCAATATGAGGGGTTGAATCCAAGTCAGAGAAGAGTTGGTTTATTTCTCAATTTATGTCTTGAATATTTTCTTCTTCTTCTCCTCTGGTCGAATCATTGGTTGGTAGGTGGGGTTCTAGTACAGTCGGACTAATAGTCGAGGTCTGATGTCTAGAAACTTCAGCTTCCTTGTCTGGATTTCTCTCAAAGTTCGAAGTGATAGTTGCAAATATATTTGGTTTATGGGGTATTTGGCCAGTTTGGGGGATTGGTAGTGGGTAACCACCGACTTCAAAGAGAGGTGATTTTGTAGAGAGCTTCTGCACCTAGGTGAAGATCGCAGGCAATTTTTCTATGTAAGCCTAGAGGTCTCTGTCCCTATCGAACTTCTCTTTCGCAGCTTTCGACATAGAACTTTTGTACAAGTTGAGTGGGCTTATCGAATGTTATTCTGGTACGAGTTCTTCTGTTATTTTTGTCGGGGATGGAGGTGAAGGCATAGACACAAGATCTACAACATTTTCAGGCATCGGCGTGATCTTAGCCTTCTTTGGTCGACCTTGTTGTGCCCCTGCCTCGACAAATATCTGGAATTGAGTTTCCACTGGCACTTTATTTGTTGAGGCATCTTCTATTATGTCGATGGTCGTGGCTACCAATTCCTTGTCATCATCTAAGGACTCTACTATGATAAGCTTGCGCTTACCTTTCCCTTGTTGCTTCTCTTGTGTTCTTTTCCTTTTTCTTGTAGCTACTATCTCCTTCGACAACCTGGTTATGTTTTCTTTGGTGAGAGCATACTCAGGATCGTCGGTTTCTATCTATTCCCTTAGCTGTTGAGTTGGGATGAGAATTTCTTCAGCCGGATTGGTTACCTGTTGTTCTATATGTGTCTCTTCTACATGTGTATCCTCCCTCGGTACCATTGGAGGTTTGATTGTGATTTGTAGTCAGCTAGTGGTTTCGACCGATGTCTCCTTCGACACAAAAGTGCTAATGTAGAGGTTGAGCTCATAATCCTCTTCCTTCTCTTAGTCTGTTAATGGCTCCTCGATTGAGAAGTTGATTTCCTTTGTCGTCGCTGGTATTGGTATTTTTTGTTCCAGCTTGTCGAGACAGCTCCCAAAATATCTAGTCGACTGATGGGTAATAGTCGAGGGATTTTTCATTTGATTTGTCGCCCTGCATGTACCATACCATAGTATGGTAGAGCTCTAACTGAATGTGGGACTTTTTTGGTAGACTTCATCGGATGTTTTGAGGCACCCTCCATCTGGTCATGCGGACCTTGAGCTGTTGGAGCCAGTTTTCCAACGGCACTTTTCCATTTGCAAGTTTCGTTAGTGTTCCTTTCTGGGAGAAGGGTTTGAATCTCCACATCTGGAATTTTGTCGGTCCTTGAAATTCTTTGTGTCCTTCAAGACAATTATAGAACATTACAATCCATAAGATAAGGGACGGAAACCTAATAATTCCTCCTGAATCTTGGCATTTTTCACCTCTAATTCTGCTGGGACGGCTTCTATCCAAAATAGATGTGCATCAGGTAAGTCATCTTCGACTCCTGTCGGTTCCTTTCCTGTGTCAATTCGGGATAAGTGGTCGGCACTGATATTTAACTTACCTAGTCTGACAATGAATTCAAATTAAAATTCTTGAAAGAGAAGTAGCCATCAATAGATTCTTCCATGGTGTAGTGGTTTATTCATAAGGTATTTTAATGCCTGATGATCAGTGTAAAAGATAAATGGATTAGCTAGGAGATAGTGTCGATATTTTTGTAGTGCAAAGAACATTCCTAATGTTTCTCTTTCTGTTGTTGAATAGTTTCTCTCAGCTTTTTTTAATTTTCTGCTACTGTAAACTATAGGATAATCCATTCCATAATCTCCTGGATGAGTTAGGATTGCTCCTATTGCTAGGCCTGATGCATCAATATGAACATGGAATTTGATTGACCAGTTTGCAAACCTTAGGATTGGTGATTCTACTAGTTTTCTTTTTAATTTTTCAAATGATATATGGCACTCCTCTATCTAGTTGAACTCTTTATCTTCCCTTAATAGTTCTTCGAGTGGATAGGTTATATCTGAATAATATCTTATGAATTTTCTGTAATAACCTGTGTGGCCAAGTAACACCCTGACTTGTTTTAAGTTCACTGGTGGTTTTAAGTCGAGGATAATTTTTATTTTTGCAAAGTCGACCTTAATACCTTCTTTACAGACAATGTGCCCTAATAATATCCATATCGGGGTCACAAATATGCATTTCCTAATGTTCAAGGATAGTTGAATTTGTCGACATATTTCCAACATGAGTCTTAGCCATTTGCAATGATCCTTTAACATGGAGTATACGGTCCAGTCATCAAAGTATACTACCATGGTTTTGTAAATATATTCTTGAAATGTTTTGACAACAATTCTAGAAAATACTGCAGGTGCATTCTTTAACCCAAAAGGCATAACCTTGTAAGAAAATGAGCCAAATTCACATACAAATGTTGTTGTTTTCTGATCATCTTTAGCTATTGGCACTTGGTTATAACCTGAGAATCCATCTGTAAATGAGTAGCATTCATGTCCTGCAACCTCATTTAATATTTGATCTGCATAAGGAGTTGGAAATGGGTCTGTCAGTGTCACTTTATTTAGTTCTCTGAAGTCGACACAAATTCTTAGTTTGGTCGGATCATGTTTTTTTTATTGAACAACCATTGGACTTGCCCATTCTGATTAGTCAATAGGGTAGATGATGCTTGTTTCCAGCATGTTATCAATTTCCTTTTTTACTATCTCTTTGTGTTTGTGAGCTAGCTTATATGGCCTTTTCTTCACAGGTTGAACATCAGGTTTAGTGTCAAACTTCATTTCTCCCATTTCATGGACTAAACCTTTGAGATCCGTATAATCTCTGGAAAATACATCCTGGAACTCTTTTAATAGGTTCACTACTTCTATTGTATGTTCTTCGTTCCAGTAGTCTCCAATCTTGGCCATTTTTGGTCGGTCATCATTTGAGATGTTGACTTCTCTGGTTTTGACTTTAGCATCTAGCCATTCTAGAGCTTTGGCTTCATTGATTGGTCGACTTCCTTCCTTAAACTATGAGAATGTGGCAGGAAAGTCAGCTGCAGTCATTCTGTCAGTATTCTCTTTGTCGGTTGTTTCAACTTTGAATACTGTACAAATAGGTTTGGTCATTTTGACATGGTTTGATTTCCATCTAAAGCTTTACCCTTTTGTATTTTCATTTTCTAATTGTAGTCTTGTCGACTGTGGTATTGTCCTAGTTTGTATACTGTTACATTTCATTGTCTATCAGTTATCTTTTAAGGGTTTGTTTTCTATTGGCTGTATAAATTCTTTAATCTATTTTGCTGTTTCGACCAAGTTTTCATTTTGTGGTATAAAGTTGAAATATTTAATGAAATTTTCTCTAATTTCATGCCATAGGAAGGTTTCACCCCTAGCTTCTTCCATTTTATACCATTTGTTTGGTAAGTCGGTGAGGGTTGATGGAAACAAGTGTGGCCATGCTCATTCATCTTTGTATCCAAGTTTTCTCCATTCTTTTTCACATGTCTTTATATTGTCTTCTGGATTCTTACCTTGAGTGAATATGGGTATCTGAGCTTGTTTGGTTAACTTATTTCCTCCAAACCTTTCAACAAAGTAAGTCGAAGCTGATGACCAAGTCTACAATCTTGTCTGATGGGTATCCCACCATCTAGCAGCTTGTCCTGTAAAAGTTTCTACTAGGCTTTGAATTTGGCCATGTTCACCAATGTTTTTGGACACTTGTTCTATGTGTATGACTAGTGAATCTCTTTCTTTGTATCTGGGTATTTGTGTGTTACTTATATTTGTTGGTTTTATAGTAGGGTATTCCCTAACTTTTCTTTCAAATATTTTTGGGACAATGGACACTATGAAGCATTGTTGGGTGGAATTTTTCTGTACTTTTTGGATAGTCCAGCACCCTCTTGCTTATGTTTCGTAGTTTTCGACTTCCCAATCATATAATTTTGCATCTGAATTATATCCCACTAAGTCTTGGTTGCCTAAATGAAGTTCTCCATAGATATTAGGTTCTGTATAATCTACATTGTTTTGTATCTGATAAAGTTGTTGAATGTCAATTTCTTCATCGATAGGTTCAGTACTCCAAGGTTCTCCTTGGGATGGATGAATAGGTACAATGACCTTTTGTCTGTTTCCTTTCAATTTTATTCTTTCCTTATCTAAGGATATCGGTGCTTTCATATTTCTACCCCAAGGTTGACCTACTAACGCTAGGAAGGAACTGGATCCTTCCTTAGGCTCAATGATTTCGAAGTCGACTTTGGTTGATAATCCTTTTATTGTTCTATCAACATTTTTCCAGACTCCAATAGGTTCAATTAGGCCCTGGTCGGCTAGTTTCAGGTATATACCTAATTCATATAGTCGAGGTCTTCCCAGTTGTTCCCAAGTGTCACGAGTCATGATGTTTACTTGTGATCCAAAGTCGAGCACAACTTGTCGAACATAGTTTCCTTCAATTTCTAGGTCGACAAGTGGGTCGACATCAATTTTATCTTTTTGATTTAAACTACATATATTCTTTGTTTGTCTTCCAATATCGTTATGTTTTATTTCATATAGTAAGTTGATGAACTGAGATACTGAGTTATCTTTCTGTACTAGCTGGATTAATTCTTTTATTGTGTTATGTCGATTGTCATTAGCCTCTTCCTGTTGTGCAAATTCTTTGAATACATTTGTTGCTTCTTTGTATGTTTGTTTTTCTTTAAGTGGATCAGGGTAGACATCCTTCTCTTTTATTTTGCTGATTCTTGGTTTATCACTTCCTATTTTTGTCCCTTGTCAGGTTACAATATGCAAATTCTTTTTGTTTATTACATCATTTTTTTTCACACACGACAAGACATTAACATTTTTCTTTTTATTTATTTTTTCCAGCTTGGTAGGGAAATCCTCTAATGAGTGATCCCCTACTCTGCAACTAGTACAAAATTTGAGGTCAGTTCTGTCTTTATATGGACAGTATGCATACCGATGTCCCTCCTTATAGCATGTAAAGCAATGGATGGGTCAACGTGGTTGGTTGTCTCGATTTCCAAAGAATCGACCTCGACCTCCATAGCCTCCATGTCAATTGTCATACCAACGCTCGTATCTTCGACCTTCATATCGTTGGTTGTTTTGATCATTTTATGTGTTGTTTTGCTCATTATTTTGTGCAACTACATTGGTTTGATATACTGTGTGATAATTCTAACGGTTCTTCAGGTTCAGATGGCAGTCGGCCATGTTATGATTTTTAGTTTCATAGATTGCACACCAAGATGCCTTTCCATTCTTCATGTTGAACGGGCAATCTTTTGTTGAGTGGTCTCCATGCTCCTAGAAAATGTCGCAAAAACATTTAGTCTGTATGAATAAAACGTCATGTCGACAGTTGTCTTTTGAGTGTCCGGCCATCGAGCACTTCGTGCACCAGATATCTTGATTTTTTAGGTTTAATTCTTTTAAGGACTTCTGTATGATCTCAAGATATTTTTATATTTTGTGATCAGTGGAGTATGCGGGTATGTCCTCATCCATTTATACTTGGAGAGCTTTTGTAAGTGCATCTTCGTAAGTCTTGAATGTCTCTAGACTTATATGTCGGTGAATTTTCTATGATAAACCTGCAAGAAACCACTGGATTAATAATTGTTCATCAATAACATAGTCCAATTGGATAAGAAGGTCTTTTCACCATTTATCGTAATCATGGATAGTTTCTCCTGTCTTATGTGAAGTTGTTTTTAGTTTCTTCGCTGCCAGATGTTTTTCATCTGGAGTTTTGAAGAATGATAGAAATTGTGCTTTGATCTCGGCTTTGGTTGCTCGGAGTTGTCATTCAGAAAAGGCCATGTACCAAGTTAATGCCCTTTTCCTTAATGCACCAACGAACTGTGCCATCTGCCTGTCTTCATCCGTAACTTGGTTAGCCTCCCAAGTCAACTCACAGATGAACCAGTGTCATCTGGGGTCCTCATCCCCCTCATATAGAGGAATGTGTGTTGACCCATGACCCATGTCAAAATCACTGTCACTGTCGAAAGGTGGCGGAGGTGGTGGTGGAGGTGGGGTTGGGGGTGGAGGGGGTAGTGGTGTTATTAGCTTATTCGTCTCTGTGGAACTATTGTCAACGGAACTCTCATTCCCATCGGTTGTTTTGGTTGTCGATTCTTCTTCGACCAGTAGTCGATTAGTGTCGACTTCTTCTGTCGATGTCTGTCTACAGTTCTAAATGTTCTGTGTCCTCCAAAGTTGTATTTGGCAGGGGGGGTACTCCTTCATGTGTTGGTAAAAGTAAGTGGATACTTCGGCTGGAGGGTGCCGCTTGAAGCATAACCCAATTTCCTTTCGTTGGTCGATGGATAATTAGATGTCTACCAGTGTATGTCTCATTGTATAGTCAACTCCATATACCAAATTCACTGGCTCCTAGTCTAAGGTATTCTTCGACAATGGTTAGTATCTGGGTACACGGATCCGTCTAAGAGATAGGTTTTACTTCCTGGGGAGCTTCGAGTTGGAGGGCTTCTCGCTGCTCTATCCACAATTCATCATCCCTAGGAGACACCTCTTCTTCCATGCCTTCTTCTTGTCGATCATGACCCAACTCCAGCGGATCTCTTTCTTGGTTGATCACCCTAGTACTCATTCCTCTCTACAGCACTAAGGCTCTTTCTCTTCTTTCTTCCCTACTTTTTAGCCTCTTCTCCCTCTCTATTTTATGAAGGTCCATCGTACCTTTATGTGACACTATCTTCTCCACTTCCTTTTTAGGCCGACTTTTCATTACTGGTGATTGATATCTCCTTTAGTTGACTAGAATCCACTCCACTTTATCCTGACACATGACCAGCTACCCCCCCCCATAGCCTACCCAACGCTTTAGAAAGCCTGGATAGTTCTGTCTACTTGCTTAGGAAGTATTCCCACTCCCTTTCGGCAATGATTTTTTCCCACCTCTTTTGCTTTTCTACCAAGTTAGGGTTTAATGGTGGTCTATGAAGTGATGGACGAGGTTTGACAATATGACCCACTCCCTTCTCGATCAGGAACTTAAACAGCAAGGTCGGTAAGGAACACAGAAATTGCTCGGTGAGGTCTGTGTAAAATTTCTCCTTGACGGTTTCCACCAAAGTTCTATCTTCTACTACTTGTTGCTCGCAGAAGTCGTCGGCGATTTTTTTGAACCACTCCGACAAGTTTGTTCTTCCCCCTCGGATCAGTTTTTCTAGAAACTGTTGATCTTTAGTTCCTTCCGGCTTTTTCATCCAGGAGTTTCTTCAGAAGTTGGGGCACTGATTCTACAAACTTCTCATGTGTTCCTGTAAAGAATATTTCTTTTGCTTGTGTGATCATCAATTTGTTTCTTCGTGTGTAATTCTACAAATAATTTGCTACTTTACGCTCCCACCAGTCCTTAATTTCTTGTTCTAGTATCATCTACTTGCATACATCTCAGACATGTACTACCAGCAACGAAACCAATGTTGTAATCTCACAGATCACATAAGGTTACCAATAGTACATACTAAAATCATACAGACATAACAGAGACAAGAGATAAGAACAAGTAGACCAAAATAACAGATTATATTAGCGTGAGAGGGTCCATGCAATACAGATCCTGAACCGAGTTCTCTTCTGGCTCAACAGCCTAATATATATGATTACAAAACAGTTATAAAATAACTACTTGTCGGTTCAGTGAACCGACACGACCTTAGGTGGCCGACCTAATCTCTAGTTTAGTCGGTCGATTGACTAAGTCGGCTATCGTTCAAGTCGACTTTCTGACTTGCTCCTCTAACATGGATCTATAGGTTCTTTAGGTTCTTCTATTTCCTAATCTTCTTCTTGATATTCTTTGTTCATGGTTGTGTCATGAATTATGGGTGCTTCTGTTTCTTCAGGATCTTCAGCAGGTCTCTTTCTGGATTTGTTGTAGGCTGAGTCTTTGTCAAATGTTACATCCCTGCTAATGTCGATCTTCTTGAATCCTAGGAAGTATATTCTGTAAGCCTTCGAGCTTTCAGAGTATCCCACAAATATACCCTTCTTTCCTAAAGGATCTAATTTTTCCTCTTTCCTTTTGGAATGTGTATGTACACTGGACAACCGAATATTCTGAGATGGATGACTTTTGGTTTCTTACCAAAAAAGACTTCTTCAGGTGTCTTGTTCTCGAGTACTCTATGTGGAGTACGGTTCTGTACATACACTATTGTTCTAGCAACTTTGCCCATAGATGCATGGGAAGATCTTGATCATGAAGCATTTCTCTTGCAGCTTCCATGATCATTGTATTCTTCCTTTCTGCAACCCCATTCTATTGTGGATTATATGGAGTGGATAATTCCCTCTTAATCCCTGAGTCTTTGCATAACTCTTTGAATTCATTTGATATGAGTTCTCCACCATTATCTTATCGAAAGGTCTTGATCTTCTTTTTAGTGTGGTTCTCAATCAAGGCTTTGAATTCCTTGAATTTGTTGAATACTTCATCTTTGTTCTTCATAAAGTATATCCATGTCTTCCTAGAAAAATCATCAATAAAAGAAACATAGTATACATACCCGCTTAATGAACTTGATGACATTGGACTGAAATACATCGGAGTGGATGATTTCCAAGATTCCTTTTGCCTTGCTCTCACTACTTGGAAATGTCTTCTTTGTGTTCTTTCCTTTCGCACATCCTTTGCAGACTCCATCATGTTTTGCTTGAATTTCTGGAAGACCTTCAACAGCTTTGCTTGCAAGTGGTAGTGCTATGTAATGCACATGTGCAAGAATTCTATGCCAAAGTTCATTTGGCTCTATTTTGTCATGGACTAAGGCTTGTTCTAGATGGCCCCTCAATTTGTATAGACCTCCCTCTTGTTCCCCAATCACTATTGCATCATTAATAGTCTTTCCCTTTGGCCACATGATAACTTGGCCATATATAAATGCAACCCTCATGCCTTTTGCATCTAATGCAGATATGGAGAGGAGGTTCTTCTTTAGTCCTGGTACAAACAATACTTCCTTCATTGTTATAGACTTTCTAGATTCTAGCTTGTAGGAGGATTCCCCACTTCCTTTTATTGGATACTGGTAGTCATCTCCAAGTTTCACCTTGTGTGGTGATTCATGTTCTGATAGTTTCACAAAGGATTCTTTGAATCCTGTCATATGTCTAGAAGCCGCACTGTCTATAAGCCAATCATTGCTTCCATGTGTAATGTTTCCTATGAGAGCGGAAATCAAAACATATTCTTCATCACTTGAGGAATCATCACTTTCATGTCTGATTCTCTTTGTAGAAGGTTCATCATCCTCTGCAGCATGAGCATGATGTCTTCTCTTGTTTCCCTTCTTCTTGTGAGAGACATTTTTGTTTCTAGGACATTCTCTAGCATAGTGTCCTTTCTCGTCACATGTATAACATCTGATTCTAGACAAATCTTTTCTAGTGTTATCTTTGTGAGAGTGCTTACCTCTGGGGTGATGAGAACTTCTTCTAGTTTTCTTGGAGTGTACCATGAGAGCTTGATCTTCACTTCCCATATTTTCTTCTCGAGCTGCTACTCAAGCTTCTTCTTGAGAGCATTCTTCCCATAGTTTGCTAAACTTGACTAACTTCTTTCTGGCACAGATTCCTTGAATAAAGGAGTCCCATGATCTAGGGAGACCATTCAAGGTGGTCATTACAATCTCTACATTCTCCACTTCTTCATCTACTGCTTCCAACTATTCCTTGATCTGAAAGACCCTTGTAAAGTAAGACTGGATGGTCTCTGCATTCTGGATCTTTACATTCTTTAGTTGGTTTATCAGAGTCATCTTCTCATTAATGTTCTTCCCTTTAAAAAAATTGGTTAGGGCATCAAACATAGCTTTAGGTGTCTTTAGGGAGGACACCTGTGGTATGAGGTGATCCTTTATTGAATCAACAATAATCCTCTTAGCAATAACCAACTTCTTCTTGTGTAAGGCCTTAGCCTCATCTCCCTCTGGAACAAGAACCTCCTCATTGATATAGGAGTCCAATGCATTTTCTTGTAGGACCAGGGAGATCCTATACTTCTAGGCTCAGAATTTATTAGCTCCCTCAAGATTTTCATCAAGCTTGGTATGATGATACATCTTAACTGAGAACCTCAAATGGAAATAAAAAAATATTTAGATCTTACCAGGTCAAGATGTTGGATCTGGATTTGGAGTTGAATTTCTGTAGTGCTGGTTCAGGAGCAGATTAGGGTTTGAATTTTCCAGAGTTCTATCCAACCAAATGCTTTGATCTTGATCTCTAAACTTTTATTTTCAGGAGGAGATCAATCCAGGCCTGGGCTCACTCAAAAATTAGTGTCGGGTCAAAAACTGAAAATGCTCAGAATCATATTCTGCTTCAACAGAAAGATGCACCCTAGGGAGGAGTGTCATCCCAACCTTCTTTTGCTGAAAATCTGTGGAGAGAGATCTAAAAAGTAGGAAGCCCTAGTTTTTGCAGTTGCATAGTGTCTTCTTCTCAGGTTAGCTCTGATACCATGTTAGATTTTTAACATTAAGCTAGCATTATATTAGGATCTTTAACTAAGAGAATAACAAGCACATCAATCAAACACAAGAGACAATGAACACAGTGTTTTTCCTCGGTGAAACCATAAATGGAGAAAAACCCCACAACTTCCTTAGAGATAGAATCGACACCAAAAGTAAAACCCCAAAACAGTAAGATGATCTCCCAACAAAAGTAGCCTCTTTCTTTCTAGCCCCAGCAGCTTCTTCTTCCTCAGCTATGCACTACAACTAAGTGTGAGTGAGTGTGTGTTAAATAGAGAGACTCACTCTCTATTTATACTAATTCTCGACTTGACAATAAATTACTAGGGATGACTTCTTTAAGAGAGTCTAATAACCCTAGTGCCACGGAACTGCGGGGACTTTAACCCTTGATCAATAGGAGGGTTACCCACAATGACTTGAAATGACTTGTTTACATTATAGAACCTCCCGATAGGAACATCGGGGCATGACATGACTCAAATACATTACAGATACATCTCAGAATAAACATCGGGGTACAATACATAAGATATACAAATGAATACATTCTGAAGTTACAAATACATTAACAATAACTATGGATATCTTACTCCGATCTCAGAAGTCCTTACAGCAACAAGAGAATACCTTGAATGAATTTGCTTCAACAATCCATGTTGTAAAGTTAACATTTGGCTCATTAGATCCATCATTAAAGAAGAAGATAGAGGAGAAGGAGGCCGAAATTAGAGACCTTCACCAAAAAATATTGGAGAAGGGAAAAGCACTACATTTGGGATTTGATAGTGAGATACAAGATTTGAAATCCCAAAGTAAAGCTTTGCAAAAGAAACCTGTGGCAGAAGAAATTTTCTATACTCCATCTGATACAGATTTGAGGGCACACGAGCTCGAGAATGAGATACAACATTTCAAGAGAAAATTAAGTGCACTTACATCTGATATGAAGTGGATGAAGGATGATATTAAAAGAAAGGAAGATGAGCACTCAAAATAGAAAAATAAAAATGTAGAGATGTTGAAGAAATGCCTATAAGAAAATTATAGATTGCATACAAAAGTGATGAGTCCTGCAAACAAAGTGAAAGAGCAAGAAAAACAATTAAAACATATGGTTGATGAAGCTTCTGTAGAACTAGAGGGCTCTGGAAAAGGAAAGAGAAGCTATAGCGAATTTTTTTATTCTAAAAAGGAGGAGTTGCAAAAACCTCCCAAGCATCCTAGAGTTCTATAATAATATGGTGTACATTTGATGTCTGTGTACATACTAATATTGTTGTAATATAAATTGTAAGTATTTCTCAGAAATGCGTATATTTTGATATAGTTAATGTGTTTCTAATGTGCAATACAAGTGTAATGTGTAATCCATATGTGCATTTTTCCTATATCTACGAGATTTTAATGTGCAACCCATACTGAGAAGTGTGTATGAAACTACAAATGATGAAATATATTCTTCGTAATATATTATACAAATGAATTGACATATGAAATATTCTTGAAATATATTCTACAAATTAATTGACAGATTGTCATCTCCAATGCAATACATAAAAATTTCCCTTCAAAATGGGATTAAAACTAGCCCTTGAAATTTGATCACTGGAGGTTATGAAAAATTAACACTTTGTCTGCCTGACACTAAAAAAATTTATAAAGGATAAAGTATCGGGTAAAAAATTGGAAATATTAAAATTCTAAAAGGGGAGGAATAATAATAAAAAAGACTCTCATATTTTATTCATTGAATTTGACAAAGAAATCAGGCATGTGCATGCATTTTACTGAATCAAGGCAATTTTGGATAGCTTCACTCAAATGCACGCCCAACCTGCATTACAAAGCCAAATTCACTGATTTAAACCATAGAGTGTCTGTTTAGGCATAAAAAAAACCTAAATAAGCTTTCAATGTTTAAATTTTAGACATAAAAACTCATGCTCTGCAAGGAAACTCCAAATTTACGTGATTTCCACATTGTGAAAAAGGTTGAGTCCCTTGAGGAAATGCACACATTGGCCTGCATTTCATGTTATATTGAATAAATTGCACTATAACATAGACATACCAACCTTTTCTACAATCTATTGTACTCATTTCTGTAAATTGTATGATCTACAGTAAAATCCAAGTCATCCAAAACAACAATTGATAGTATTTTCCAATTTTTCATGGACATAACTAAAAATTCACACCAATTCCAATTGAAGTATACTCTAGGTATGAAATTTGGAAGTTTGCATACAAAAACCTAATTAGACTAGTATTTATTAATTTCAGACATAAAAACTTCTATTGTGAACTAATAATGCATCCAACATTTGAAATGGGAACAGAACAACTGTAAATGTTGGTTTCTTGTTCACGGGAATCATAGTTTCTCTAGTAAATATTGTATTTAGAAAATTTTGTCATGACAAGAACAACTTAGAAAACAGGTTGAATTGGATAGTTGTTTGGAAACCAATCTCATCGCTCTGCAAGTTTGTATCATCTGTATCTTTTTTATTATAATATAAATCATCATCATTCCTTACAGAAATAAATAAACAAGAACATAACATATATAATATATTCCCAGTAAAAAAATAGAGATAATGCAAAAATATAACGAGATCGATACTCAAGAAAGTTTTAAAAGGGGCCCAAGAGAATTTTTTATTATATTATGCTTTCATTACAGAGCAAAGGGCTAGTTTACAGTTGAATCAGTAACATCAAACAACTCCTTCAATAATAATTGTCCCTACTACCTATTACATTCTATTTATAGGCCTCAAGGGTCGGATTGACCATGTTACAAGTGGATTTCATTAGAGTGAAACTGAAATGTTGATTCACCCTCGATCCAACCTATCCTCTGTTGTAATTTCCTAGTTCAAATGAAGATACCAACTACTATGGAACAAGGCTAACACGACAGTGCAACACGAGGGCGGGGGGACAGGGCTAAAGTGGACATGTTTCAACAGCGGGGATAGAAAGGGAGTCGAAGAGGAATTTGCATTCCAATTATTTGGATGGTAGATGCTAGTAGAGAAGAATTATAACAGTGATACACATTGCATGAGAGGTCTCACAAAAAAAAGGGAAATGCCAATGAAATAAGAAAATGATATGGAAGAGAGAAATACTGCGACAAAAATGGCTCAGCGGAAAACGACAAGCAATACCCATCTGATATGGAGAAATTAATAGTTGGAATTGAATAAATCGATCCTGTTATGCCACTAAGAGGGAATGCTCAGGTTGTTGAAGAGGGAAAGGGTGTTGACTCTGTGTAGGAAAGACTTCACTGAGTAATGGGAAAGGACTTCCAAAATAACATAAAAATGATAAGATGGAATGGAACTGCAGGTTAAATCCATCGAACCCAGATGAGACTGTCTCCAATTCTACCCATTTCACTCATACTATCAGTGAACTCAAATTTGCGCACATATGTAGCCATACTAGACAAAGAATAAGGAACATATATAATGGAGTCAATACATAGCCTATTGATAACAGTGACCACTATTTATCAATGTTCCATAAGAAGCAGCATGATTGGTAATTGATTGCAGCTGCTAGGAAGGAATCCATGTGGTCAGGCCAAATCTGGATATGTGTACTGTGTTGGCTCTTCGAATAATTGAAAGGTGGGAAAAAAAGGTTAATCACGAGGAAATGTTGAGCTCACGTCTGGGTGATGTAATCATTCTCAATGTTGTCAGAATCTGACTCGATTCAGCTTCATCGAATCATAGAATTTGATGGTCTATACTATGTAGAACATTTTTTCCTTGTTAAGTGACGTATTTGACACTCAGTTGAAAATTCATAATATGACAAGTATGGAAAAGCGAAAACCACCATTTACAGGTTTATAAGATTAAATGACGTATTTGACACTCAATTAGTTCAGCACATGTTTGACAAGTTGAGGTATGGGAAAATGAAAAAAACACCATTTAGAATTTTAGAAAATTAGATGACTAGAAAAAATGTAAACTGTAAATCATGGTTGAGTCCCTCGAGGAAATGCACACATTGTCCTAGAAAATAAAAAATTCAATATTAGGGATAGAAGTTAAAAAAATTCTAAACAAGAAGGTATCAGGTAAAAAATTGGAAATATTAAAATTCTAAAAGAGGAATAATAATAATAAAAGAATCTACTATTTTATTCATTGAATTTGACAAAGAAAGCAGGCATGTGCGTGCATTTTACTAAAGCAAGTCAATTTTTGATTGCTTTACTGAAATGCACACCTAGCATGCATTACAAAGCCAAATTCACTGATTCAAACCACAGAGTTTCTGTTTAGGCATAAAAAACCTAAATAATCTTTCAAAGTTTAAATTTTAGACATAAAAACTGATGGTATTCAAGGAAACTCCAAATTTGTGTGTTTTCCACATGGTAAAAATCATGGTTGAGTGCCTCAAGGAAATGCACACATTGTTCTGCATTTCATCTTATATTGAATAAATTGCACTATAACATTAGCATACCAACCTTTTCTACAAACTCGTGTACTCACTTCTATAAACTGTATGATCTACAGTAACATCCAAGTCATCCAAAATAACAATTGATATCAATCTACCAAAAGTGCCTCTCACCCATATTTGCACTACTCCAAAAAAATGCCCGTCGAGGAGAGAGAATGAAGCTCCAAAAGATGAAAGTGGTCTTGATGGATTCACCTTGTTGGCCTCTACCCATTGGGTATCTCACTTGCCAAGTTTAAAGAAAAAATGAAATCACCTTGGTGACCTAGGGTTTGAAGAGAACTGGTTAAGTGTTAACCAAAGAGTTTGAGAGACCATTTGGAAATGCCTGCAAGGGGGTGTTCCTATGATGAAAAAATTCATCAGATGATATGGTCCCGTTCATTGTTAAAATGGCTATCTAGACATTCTCTTGGTTTTTCTTATGGTGATCAAATAAGGAAAATATTGACCTGCCAAAATAGAAGAAAATTGTTATTTTGCATACTAAAGACAAAGGGAAAATGGCTGTGTTGTAAAGGAGCTAAGTGATGCCTACATTAAGGTTGAGGTCTGCACTAAGGATGATGATGACGTGGCATGGAATGGCATAGATGATGATGTGGCATGAAGTTGAAATCATTGATGCATTATGATATCATTCTGGAGAAATACGGCAAACTAGTGAAAATCAGGAAATTGGTTAAGTATGGGAAAATTGGTCCAAGTAGCCTTAAGAGGATGTCTACCACAAATTATGTGTTGAAGAAAATGCCCGCAGCACATGGGGATATTGTAGGTTGTTGTTTTGTCTACTCAACCATGATCTTATTTTGTACAAAGAGGCCCTGAAGAAGAAGAATTTATGGACCTGCCAAAATTGTGGTTTAGGGAAAATAGATCAAAAATTGTCCAAGTATGGAATTATTGGTAAAAATATTCCTAACAAGCCTTAGGGAAATGCCTGCCACAACTCATAGGATGATGATAAAAATATTATGAGAGAGTGGATCTCTAGAATGTTGTATGGTGCATCCAACCATATCATTAGCCTAACCAAAAAGTCTTTCAGTAAGAAGATATTAATCTTCCAAAAGTGCCTCTGAACCATATTTGCACTGCTCCAGGAAAATGCCTGACGAGGAGAGAGAAAGAAGCTCCAGAATATGAAAGTGGTCTTGTTGGATTCACCTTGTTGGCATCTACCCATTGGGTATCTCACTTGCTAAATTTGAAGGAAAAATGAATTCACCTTGGTGACCTAGGGTTTGAAGAGAATTGGGTAATTGTTAGACAAAGAGTTTGAGAGACCATTTGGAAATGCCCACAAGGGGGTCTTCCTTTAATGATAAAATTCATCAGATGATATGGTCTTGTTCATTGTTGCAATGGAAATCTAGCCATGGTCTTGGTTTTTATTATGGTGATCAAATAAGGAAAATATCAACCTTCCAAAATAGAAGGAAATGGTATTTTGCATACTAAAGACAAATAAAAAATGGTTGTGTTGTAAAGGGGCTAAGTGATGCCAGCATTAAGGTTGATTCATGCACTAAAGATGATTCCCGCATGGCATGGCATGGCATAGATGATGATGTGGAATGAAGTTGAAATCATTGTTTCATTATGACATCGTTCTGGAGAAATACGACAAATTAGTGAAAATCAGGAAACTAAGTAAGTATGGGAATATTGGTCCAAGTAGCCTTAAAAGGATTCCCGCCACAAATTTTGTGTTGAAGAAAATGCTCGCACCACATGGGGATATTGTAGGTTGTTTTTTATACTCAACCATGGTCTCAGTTTGTCCAAAGAGACCCTGAAAAATAATTTATGGACCTGCCAAAAATGTGGTTCAAGGAAAATAGACCAAGCCTAGGAGAAGATCAAAAATTGTCCAAGTATGGAATTATTGGTAAAATTTGCCTAACTGGCCTTGGGGAAATGCATGCCACAGCTCACAGGATGATGATAAAAATATTCAGAGAGTGTGGATATCTAGAATGTTGTATGGTGCATCCAACCATATCATTAGCCTGACCAAAAAGTCTTTCAATAAGAAGATATCAATATGCCAAAAGTGCCTCTCAGCCATATTTGCACTGCTCCAAAAAATGCTCGTCGAGGAGAGAGAAAGAAGCTTTAGAAGATGAAATTGGTCTTGCTGGATTCACCTTGTTGGCCTCTACCCATTGGGTATCTTACTTGCCAAATTTGAATGAAAAATGAAAACACCTTGGTGACCTAGGGTTTGAAGAGAACCGATTAAGTGTTAGACAAAGAGTTTGAGAGACCATTTGGAATTCCTTTAATGATAAAATTCATCACATGATATGGTCCTATTCATTGTTGAAATGGATATCTAGCCATGCTCTTCGTTTTTCTTATGGTGATTAGATAAGGAAAATATCAACCTGCCAAAATACAAGAAAAATGTTATTTTGCATACTAAAGACAGAAAAAATGGTTGTGTTGTAAAGGGGCTAAGTGATGCCCACATTAAGATTAATGCCCAAACTAAGGATGATGCCCGCATGGCATGGTATGGCATAGATGATGTTGTGGCATGAAGTTGAAATAATTTTTGCATTATGACATCGTTCTGGAGAAATACGACAAATTAGTGAAAATCAGGAAATTGTCGAAGTATGGAAATATTGGTCCAAGTAGCCTTAAGAGGTTGCTCGCCACAAATTGTATGTTGAAGAAAATGCCCGCACCACATTGGGATATTGTAATGTAGGTTGTTGTTTTTTCTACTCAACAATGGTCTCGATTTGTCCAAAGAGACCCTGAAAAGGAATTTATGGACCTGCCAAAACTGTGGTCTAGGGAAATTAGACCAAGCCTAGGAGAAGATCAAAAATTGTCCAAGTATGGAATTATTGGTAAAATCTCCATAACTGGCCTTAGGGAAATTCCCACCATAGATCATAGGATGATGATCAAAATAATATGAGAGTGTGGATCTCTAGAGTGTTGTATGGTGCATCCAACCATATCTAGAAGGATATAATAAGATTTCCCTAGCTTGGACCCAATTTTTTGTTCGACCAAGTAAATTTCCCACGGGATGGCTTAATGTCTTCCAGATCCCAATCCAAGATAAGATCCTCTACCCATTCCATGGTCATATCTCTAACTAGAGTCCCCCCCACCTTTTTTTTCCTCCAAATCAAGAGTGATATTTAAACCTCCCCCCTAAAATGATATTTTCCAGTTGATGAGAACTCAGGAAATCTTGCAGAACATCCCATCAGTCTCGTTTTTCAGAAAAGAGAACATGAACATAAAGATTAAAGAGACTAACATGATAACCTATTTCTTTGTGCATAAGTTGGGTAAAAATCCAATGAGTGCAACATTTAGAAAGAATTAGGTATAATTTGGAGCTGTCCCAGAAAGTACCTAAGCCTCCAGAGGCTCCTCAGGTGCTAACAGCCATATCTTGACATTTTTTCCAAAGAGTTTTGCTTACTTGAAGGAAGTCGGATTCCTCCAATTTGGTCTCCTGGATCAATAGAATCTCGGTATTTGTATTACGGAGTAGATCCTTCAATGCTTCTTCTTTGATTCTGCTTCTGAATCCCCTACAGTTCCAAGAGACTATCTTCATTATTTACTTTTGGGGTTATAGGAGGCTTGGAGCCTCACCTTGTTGTCGAGTAGTTCTAGTATTCATCATAATCTGGATTGTTGGTTGAGAACCTTGGTTCTTGTCCTTATATGTCTCCCTTTCTCTTCTTTCTTTTTTTTATTCCCTACGTCTAGTGGAATTATTTGGATTAGCTTGAGATCTTCCTACCACTCTTCCTTCACCATCCGAGATGTCTTCCTCTGTTTCAGAATCTTGAATTTCTGGTGATTCCTCAGGTTCCTTCTCATGATTGGCTTCTTCATCCTCTGGAGGGGAAGATACTTCGACAACCTTCTCTAGTTCCTTTAGTTTTGTATCTAGGTCTTCCAAAGCCGCAAAACAATTACCATATTCGGTCTGAATTTTTTAACTCTCCAAACCTTTACTTGGATTGATAGGTGGGTTAGGGTTTTACCCTTCTTTTCTGAAATTTTATTTGGTATTGACCTTTTCCCTTTTGGCTTGCTGCCACCCTTCACTAGATTCTTTCTCCTGAACAAGGTTTTTTGGGAAGTTTATGTGGAAATGACCATACTCATGGAATCCTCTACACTTGAAGGGCAGTTGCTCATAATCCAATTTCTAGAAATGATGACAATATCCCACTTTAATTTAATAGATTCTGGAAGGCCAGCTTCCGTATCTACTTCCACATAAATCCGAGCACAAGAATATTTATCTTTTCAATATTCCTTGTCAATATAGCAGCCTAATCCATTCCCAATAGATTGCAAAGAAGGGGGATTCCAGCAGTGTTTTGGGAGATTAGGGAGGCATACCCAAACCAAAACTTCTTTGGGTGCATCAACCGTTGGATCAAAATATGGTGTCCACCGATTTAGATACAAGCCTTGAGGTCCCATAAAGTACAGCTCGCTTCGGAAGATTAGATCTCTATCCTCTTTCGAGATGAATTCAAAGATGAAAACCCCCTTTCCTACAACATAACAAGTGACGTTGTTTTTTACTAACGGCCTCCAAGTCCTCTAGATCTAATTTTCAGTTGTTCTAGTAGAGGGCCAAAACCCCATGAATTGACCAACTAGGGTGTGATTCACAAGGGAGACATCTATTCTCATGGTTTGTTCTAGTGGCAAAGCGATTTCGGGGATCGAGTCCAACTTCTTCACAAAATTTGGCAGAGAGCTTGAAAGTGGCTTCTTCCCTTGCGAGACAATCAACCTACAAAATGTATCTGCATCAACGAAGGGAGGGGGGAGGTGTTGGATCCCCCTCCCCGAAGAACTCATGGCGAACCAAACAAAAACCCTAAGTCAGATAGCGCAAAGAAAAAAAAAATGTTAAAAATAATTACTATTCCTACTTCATCAGTATGGGCCCAAAAAAAAACCATGCACTATTGTTGTTACTCATAGCATTGGGAGTTAATGTACAAAGGGAAGCAAATAAAGTTGCATAATGTAAAATATATTGTATCAAGACATTATTGACATTATGGCATGCCCCCACTTAAATGGTATGGCACAATTGAATCACATAAGGATAGCCCAAGTAAAAAAAAATGTATGGGAAGCACTTAAAAATCCAAAAACATATTTGTCATTCTCATGATGAGTATGTTTGGAGATGTGAGTTTTTTTCCAAGAGAAAAATAGCAGTTCCTTGTTATTCATCAGAGGTAACCTGGTTACAGCACAAGATGGGCATTGCAAAACGGCAAGTCCACAGTAAGAAATCGGAGCTCAACCTCGTATCCTCATAATAGTACATCAAGAAACATCGAGAGAGTATCATCCCACCAATGGAGATACAAACCAAAAAACCATCGACCAATCACCATCCGGTACCACCAAAATACTGAGAATGCAAGTCAAGGAAGTATGGTTGATCCAAGGAGGCACTTATGGGAATGTCATGCACTAAAGGAGAGAGGACAAGTCCACCTCTTACACCCAAAGGATGTATCAAATAATCCTTCCATACTCAAGAAACATCAAAGATGTGCTAAATGGAGTAGGCCTATACAAAGCTAATATAGCTGGATTGAACCATTCCCAATACATTCACCCTTAGTGAATTCAGAATAAAGAAGAAGGCCAGAAGCCAATGAAAGTGCCTCCTTTGATAAGCCATCTGCCTTCACATTGAATTTTCTGTATACATGGCAAGAGACGAGATGGAGAAAGGAAGATTCCAATTCTCTAATATTTTGGCACCAACCATCATGATTGAGAGCAGAGAGGGAAGCCCTCACATTGAACCAATTAATAATGGCTGAAGAGTCACCTCGAATATGAAGAAAAGGTAGGCCAACAATTTTTAAAATACCAGTAGTACCCACAGTGCAAGTAGTTCTGATCTAGTGTTGGTGCTCTGACCACAACCCATTTTCATGCAAAAAAAATGGTCATGGCTAATGAGAAGGTGTACACCAATGCCTCCAATCATATTTGTTGAAGCTCAATGAAAAAACCAGCAGGAAAATCAAAGACTGGTGTTTTCCCTGTAATTCTCCTTTTAAGCCTCGGATAGGCAGTCGCAGGATGTAACTGTAGTTATTCCAAAATGTTATGTACAATGAAGTTTGTGTTTGGCTTGTGATCATTAAAAATGATCTTGTTTCTTGCAAGCCATATTTGCCATGAAGAGAGAAAGATACATTAACTTATTTTGACAACTAAACCAATTATCCAGAGTTTGCAAATATGTGGACTCATTCCAAACCAATAGAACGATGAAGCATAGTGCTTAGACAACCGATAACATTTTGTGTAAAAAATGGAGATGTGAGTTTAATTGAACGTACAATCACATTAGTACCTGGAAACAACTAAAGTGATTGAATGTCAAAGTCATATAAAAGTTTGGTTTAGTTAGATCTTAAAATAATTGAATTAGTACGTTGGTACATTGACAGTAATCCAATAAAATACACTTAGTACATTTGGCAATAACTTAATCAAAGATTTTCTTTAGCTTTTGGATACAATGCACTAGATTGGTTAGATCTTGAAAGGTAGGTTAGATTTTAAAAGATTTGATTTAGTACCATTAATAATAATTTAATAAAAGCTTTTCATTAGCATTGCGATACAATGTGAAATGGATTAGTGATAACTTACGAGGTTTCGGTAAAAGGTGATATGAAAATAAGTGTGATTTAAAACTTTAGAATACTCTATTGATGTCATGTCATGGGTTGAGTTTTATTTTAAGTTTATTTTTTAAAGGGTGTAATTGAAGTTTTTTTACACTTGTTTTTAATTTATAAGATAAAATAATTGAGTGGGCGAATTTTATATTTGTTTGTTAGTTGAAGGGATAAAGAGATTCTAACTTTTGGTAAAGCACGCATGAAGAATTTTGAAAATTGTTTTAAATTCATTGGGGCCAATGATTGAGGGAACCATTTTTTAATAGTGAATTTTGTATTTATTTATTTATTTTTGTGTAAATAGATTTATAGATTATAAGAAAAAATATATTATTTTTAAATTATATTTTATATTAATAATTATTTTGTCTCTTTATAAAAGTTGGAAATAATTTCATTTAAATAATGAATCTGAAAATAAATTATAAAAAATTTGGTTTTATAAGTTTATTTTTTTTAAATGCGAGTCTTTACGTTGTTAGGAATACATCTTTCCTCATTTTAATATTAAAATATTTTGTTTTGATATTAAAATATTAATTACTATAAACATTTATGGTTCTAATCTTAATTGATATAATCATGTTAATGATATAGAAATAAGTCCTATGAACTTTCTCTAAATTAGAAAATACAAACCAAAACCAAAAAGCTTGCAATCCTTTGAAGAACAATTCTTAAATGATGAAAATAATCTACCAGTGAAGTTACACAAAAAGATACCTAAATCTTATCTAGAAGTGGAAATTCACGAAACAAATTATTCAAATATTTCATGTGAGGATAAAGAAATTGACATGAGTATTGAGATTACTCAAACTCTCAAAGGTGGTATTGTAAATGAAATACTATTAGAAGGAGTGAAGAGACTCCATAAATCTAAAAACACCAATTCCAATAGGATTTGACAATCCATATAGAAAACAGAATTTGCATTTACAATTAGTTGCCATGAAACTTTTGGGGAGAAGTGGATTGAGTTTAAAAGGAAAAAAGGAGAATCAAAAATTATTTTTGATGAATCTTTAACCTTTCATTTTGATTTTTTTTAAATATAGCAAATGCTAAAATATTTTTTTTCTTAAAATGATTTTTATACTTATAGTATTTGTAAGGATTGACTTTCCTACTTATTAACTAACTCGGTTTTCAATAATATCATCATCATATATATATATATATATATACTTATTAACTAACTCGGTTTTCAATAATATCATCATCATCATCATATATATATATATATATATATATATATATATATANTTCGACTTCTTCGTTTGACAGTAAATCTACCTCACGCTCCTCTACATCATCATCTTCTTAAATATCATCGCCTTCTATTACAATATACTTCGCATGTCTTCCTCTTGGATCATATCTAGCAACAAATGACCAACCTAATTTACATAGAACCTCGGAATAGAAGACATGCTCACATTGGCTTAGAAGAGCATAGGTCTATGTATTCGGCTCAAATGTCCTTGTATTAACCATGGTAAATCCATTGGCATGTTTAATAACAGTTTTTTTCCAGGATCACATTCATTCATGTGTAACCTATACCATTTGACGATGAACATAACTAACTTGAATAATTTAAATTCACACTCAATTATATCATCCAAATATCCATAGTATATATTTTTTGATATTGTCTTGTGCATTGTCACTTCTAGAGGAAACATAAGTGACCTGAAACACTGCAGTTAACCCACAATTTGAGTTTTAATTTTTGTCATCCAAATTGTTGATGCAAAAATTACAGCTATTTTACCACGTAACCCTGTAGTGTTTCAACTGCAATATGCCCAACACATATAAAAATAAATTGTTAAGTAATCAACATATTTGGACTTAGTAGATTTTTTTTAAAGACACACCACTAATTACGTTAATATAATGGAAAATAGCTGAAAATGTAGGTGAATATGCTTACTTATTTATCTTTTATACCATATGCTAAATCAATTTCCCTATGCATAAGACTGGGATGTTGATAATGGGGAGCTCATTTAACTAATGTGGCCACCCCTTCCCATGATAACTTATCAGCATGTCGTATACATTGTTTTGTCCATATCTTCATCCAATCAAGATTGTTTGCAATGTATAAATATAGTACTACATCCTGCTCTCGACCAACTATATGAAAACAAATTAATAAAGATAAAGAATATTAATAATTAGTGGAACAATATAAATTAAATAAGTACAAAATATATTAAAAAAACAATAGTGAAAAGTATAATAGATCTCAATTATCTAATTATATGGCATAGTGTTCTTGCACATTGAAAAATGTATGAGGTAGATACTTTTTCATTTCACACATTAGCTAAGGAATTTCTCTCCTCCAATGTTTTATATCTTCTTTATGGATTTCTTTAGATGACAACCACCTACACATGATACAAGCAAAACACAAGTTTCAACACAAATAGTATATACATTACAAGTAAAACACAGGTCAACAAGTTCTGCAACAAATATTTTGCATATAAATTATGATTTACCTCATGTATTTGTCAAGATCATATATAACTTGTTTTATATTGTTGTCAAAGTTGTCAAAGAAAGACAATGGTAGAACATACTATAACAAAAAAATCATTATTTTTTTGAAAATAAAACAAAATTAAAATAAATAAAAAGAAGTATTACCAATATATATAGAAATATATCAAAATAATTACCTTAATGAAGGTATGTCAATCAAGATTTTTCACCCTGCCAAACTCATCGTTCTTCGTTAATATATTCTTTATGTTTGAAGAAAATTCTGTGGGAAATTTAATTTTGAGAATGACCTATTTTACAACATTGCGTTCTTGTTGTGTAAATGACCATGGAAGATTATTTCAATCTACTCCATTGCCATTTGAATCAATCATATTTTGCATTGCATGATTGGGTTCTTGAATGTCACTAGAAATTTTGACAATTTTTTCTTTGTCTCTCCTTCCATCTAAGATTCTCCACAACATTTTTGTTGTGTTTTTCCAGCTTATATGCATTGTATCAAACAAATGAGCTATTTGTAGGTGCTCATAGTAAGGAAACCTATTGAATTGTTTGGGGTAACTTGTCATTCCTCATGGACGCCAATCAATGCCTCCATGATGACCTTTATGAAACATTAATGAAATTACAACAATAATTGTTAGATACAGTAAGCATGAAAATTCAATACAAGTCAAAATTGCAAAAAAATGGATATGATACACTTGATTTCTTTACCTTGACGAATTCTATTATATTCCAACTTCCATAGGTCAGGTGTCATTCTTCATGGTTTTATCGTAGTCTCTTCTTTCACATTGAAAATATGTTTTTCAGTAGTTCAATACCTGTGGTTCTTCGGGAATAAGTGCTTGTATTCATCAATTGCCTCATGAGTCCTAAACTTCTTGAATGACGAGATTTCATGCTAGGACCACAAACTGGACATGAAAATTTACCCTTTGTTTGAATAACTGCAAGAAATGGATTAATATCAGAAATTGTTATATAATAAGGAATTATTTTAAAAACATGCATGATATTATCATAAAATTGCGTAATTAAAGTGCAGTAGTGTGTTACATACTACAAAAATGTGTTATCCCTAGGGCACCATGAATTTTCCATGTAAGTATTCCATTGAATTGATATTTCCTTTTCCCTATTGGTTTAGAAATGTCATACATAGTGATGTCATCCCATAACTTTATCTCGTCGACAAGAGGTTCACTATATACATTCATATCTTTCACTTGGTACTTGCTTGGTTGAAAATACACATAGTTACTACCTTTTATATATATATAATATGCAATGAACAAGCTAAATGAAATGCTGCTTTTAAACAAATATCATTATAAACAAATACCTAGAACAATCATTGCCAACATTGTGTGATCCCTCTTTATTAACATCCAAAGAGGAAGGTTATTGTCTATAACAAAAATAGGCCAACTAAATAAAAAGACGTGATCTCACCAAATAGATTGACACCATCAACTGTCAATGATAGCCTAACAATATGAGGCTCTTCTTTAAAAGTTGACCATTTTTCTTTGATGTTCCTAAATACATAACCATCTACAAGCATTTGAACAAAACCATCTTCAATTTTGTTCTATGCGTGGTAATCCATAAATTATGTTGTGATTTCATACCTAATTAGTCACTACAAATGTTGAATTATGATAATATAACGAAGAAACTTGTGAGGAGCCTTATTTATTACTTGATCAGTTCAATATATATTGATTTGACATTGTGGGCATTTTATTTCCGATGTGCATTTTCCATAATATATAATATGATAATTGGGGCATGCATCAATAGCCTGAAAATCCATTTTAATACCCTTCATAATGGTAGATATTTATCAGCATGTGCAAGGTAACTTATTTGGCAATGATAAGAAAAATTCACTTATCAATCTACAACATTAAAACTAACTAGTAATGTAAACAATAATAAAAAAAATTTAACAGAAACTAGGAAGGAAATATATTAAATGGGTTGTTCACAACCATTCAGTACAAAATTTTAGCAGTAGTAATATTCTAGTAGTATAGAAGAAACGGAAACAAAATATGGCCAAAGAGAAGACCTTCTAGAGCCGTTGAAGTAGTTCCTATTCTTAATATTCACAGATGTAGTGTATACTCGGATAAACTGCTGATTTAAGACTATACAAAAAAACATGGACTAATCAGGAATCAATTAAGTTTTCCTGGAAAACCCCATAGGCCGGGTGACTGAATCTTCCTCCATTCTCTGAGTGGCTGGTGCTGGGTTGTCCTGGGCATGGCTTCCCTGGTTCAGCTGCACTAAATTTTGGATATCTTCCTGCATATGATCAATCTTACCCATCATCTCTTTCAAATCCATATCGTGGTCTTCAATCCTTGAATCATGGCATCTTGTCTAGTAGGAGATGTATTTCGCATCATCCACAAGCTGCTTTACTTCCTTTGTCGTCTCCCTATTATTTGTTATTACAATAGCTACAAAATCTGCCAAGCATCGAATATTAACCTTTAAATTGTTAAATCCTTCTTTAACAGTCCTCTGAACCGGGTCCATACCTCTTCTCTCCATACCTGCCACAAAAGGATTTAAATTTCTATGAAGAGTTTGGCTAACTTCACAATGTCAGTTAATTTCCCCTAACGTCCTAGAATTCCAAAGATCCCACTCTGAATAGATAACCCGGCTCTAAATAGGGTCGTCGAAACGTAAACGGGGCTTAAACTCCAAATCACCCAGATGTAAAGAGGAGAACAAGAGCCCGAGCTGGCCAAATACTGAAGCAAAATGAGAGGGTTCTATACACTCAGGACGGGCACGGTATACGGATAGATATGCACCAGCAGAAATTAAAGACAGGTCTATAACCTCATCAAATGACCAAGAGAGAAGCAAAGGGCTTACATTATCCGTGAGCAACAACAATCTGACTGCGGGATCTTGCAAAGGGGACTGCTCTTTCTCTGCGGGACTCCCCTCACATTCCTGGTAAGATAATGAAAAATGATTAAGCTGAAGATGGAGCATAATATCCCATTTCAAATCCATTGCACGTTGGAAGGAAGAACCTGGAGCGTGAGTCCTGTGTACCAAGCTCGGAGTGAGGAGACGAGAATTTAGTAGAGAGGATGGACAATTAAGGAGGGTGGATGAAAGAGTCCACACATCCCACAAATATCTGCATGGGCTCCCAAGAGGTAGCGAAACCTCATAAACATTGTGTCTATAGTTCAAAAAATACCCCATGACATGTCTTAGCAAGTTGGGGGTCGAAGGCCCACTTTGTGTCTTAGGGAATATGTTTGACGCTTGCCTCTTCATCATTTAATACTTGGAGCCTTAAGGAAGAGAATCCCCCATGTTTTCTAATGAGTCTTCCTTAGCATTGTTTTCTCTTAGGATATGAAAGTAGACTATGTTCTCAAGGAGATGAAGCCGAGAAATCATGTTGTGTAGCCTTCTGCATTTAATGGATCCCGATGGATAACCTATTTTCATTTTGAGAATAACATGGCGAGCATCCCCAAAGACTAGTAGACTTGATATGGTTCTTGCATCTATCATTTCCAATCCTTGAAAAATAGCCATCCACTCAGCCTCACTGTTAGTCTTGTTCCCCAATCCCCAAGCAAAATATTTTATTGTTTGTCCTCTTGGGTTCAAAGTGAGCCCCCCTCCCCCCGCACCTGCCTCCCCTAATGTAAACAATAATAATTAGTATAAATATTGCATCCTTAATTTACACATTAATTGACACTAAAATAGAGAAAAAAACTGACCTTTATGTATATGTGAAGAATTAGATTGTGTACCTTAGGTCCTATGTGAGACAGGTGTTTGAAACACCATTCAATACCTTTAAGTTCACTAACAACGTTACAACAAAGATAATATTTTTTTGAGCCTTCAGAAAGCGGTCGTGTGACCCTCTAAAGCATATTCATAATCTTTGCCCCTGTCGTGTAAGTTGGCCTCATCCATGGGAGAATTAAAGATGTCTTGGATCAATTTATTTGTCATGTCATCCTCAAATGTATTTTAAGTGTCATATTCTTCCATAGGATTACTTGATCATCGATACCCATACCATCTTCCTCAACTTATACAATATTATTTCTACAAATACTTGCCACACAAGGTAGTGTCACATACCTAGGAGGATTTGTCTTTATAAATAATACAAGCAATCAAATAAAATTAGAGTATATAGCAAATATCAAAACAAAAGAAAAAATTATAAGAACAATCATTATATATATACACGGGCCTATAATGATAACTTACCATGGGATGATATTCATACCCCACTTTAAAGTTCCCATACTCCCTACAGTGTATTTCAACTATTTTTATTAAAAGTCTTCTTCAATTAAATCCCTTGCATTCATAACAAGGGAAACAACATTTTCCATCACCCTTTCCCTCTAATCGTGCCCTTAACTTAGAAAGTGTCCTTAATTGTGTATGAATTGGCATTATAAGTACCTATTACAACAAAATCCACTGAATCAATATAAGTACAATATACAAATATATTCATAGAGGAAAAATATTATCGAATATGGACCCCATATGTACTATTTAATTAAGTCATTGTTAGCATAGATTTATTGAAGCTTTATAACAGTGGTTAACAATTACTTAACAAATCAAAACCATACAATTTTACCACAATATTTAAATAAAAATAAGAGATTAACTAGATCAAGACAAATTGTATCGGTCATTAAAAATAAAAAACAGTTTCCATTCATCAAGTACTCTAATTAGATCATTAGAAGAGCCTAGATTTTCTTCTATGCAAGATATAAAATTCCAATAGATAACAAATCTGAATTCTAGCTATGGATGGGATATAGGCTATGATATATTAATATATTGGAGAAATTGCACCTAAATCAATTTACAACTCAAATCTTCAATATAGATTTGAGAAGTGGTTATTCCTTCGATGATTCATAAGTGGTTTACTCACTAAACTCATGATATAGTATTCCCATTTACAAGATGTATTTATACTAAAGTGATTTAGAAATTTAATTTATTATCCCATAAATGGTATTTCTATGCCATAAGTATACAAGGAAGGAGCTTAAGTAGCTTTTGAACTATTTAGGTGAAAAGGTTTCCTCGGGATCTAATGAGTATAATAGTTGGAAACCAAAATATCCCAATAGAAGGATTCATTTTTATATGAACATAAATGATCATTTTTTTTGTAGGTACACAATGAAGGAGTGAAAAGTTTGAGGATGCACCCCACAATGAAGAAATTCCGAAATGATTTGTAGTTTTGAGACCAAGAAAAGAGAAACTGTTCTTGACAAAGAGTGGACATAATAACCATGAGAGAATCCTCAATGGAGAATTGGAAAGAGATTATGGATAATGTTGTTGATATTTTTACCATGCCATTCGGAAAGTCCATGTGTAATTTGTAGAGATATGTTAGGTATAAATAGATATGTTTACAACATGGATATAGTTGTAGCATGGAAAAACATAGCTATAACTGTAAGGATAAGAACAAAGTTGATAGTTACAAGGTTACTAACTAGATGAACTCTTAAGGTTAAAAGTGAACACTTAGTATGTTATCAGGATCAATGGAAAAAATATACTCATGTAATAAATAGTTGTTGCATGTAATCCAATATATAATATTATGGTTTGAGTGTTCAAAATTGTGCCTCATACACTCTTCTTCTAGTTTTCTTATTCCATTATGCATAAGTTTCACCAATTGTTTGGGGAGGAAGTTCATAAGATTTGATGTGTGTAAGACATCATTTATAGATGCACTTAATCCCAATCCTCCTCTGTCCAGTCCATCCAAATTATATGTTAAACATTTAAGATATAGTCCAAAACTATGCTAAGAGGCATCAAGATGATACTAGAGATATTTTACATACACTTGTGTAAAAAGAGTGCAAAGATGGAAAGGAAAATGTGACTTTTGTGTGTGATATTTCCATCTTCTATGCTTTATATGGTCCTCAAACTTCTTATGGCATGTAAACTTTATTTCTGGTAGCCAATTCAAGTAAACTATGTTGGTAGCCAATTCAAGTAAACTATGTTGGCTTGGTTAAAGGAACTAAGAAATGCATTGAAATTTCATGGTAATTAGGTTGGAACGATGCTCAACTAATTCAAAAAAGTTTACATTCTTATTGGGCACCTTTCAAAGTAAACCTTGTATTTAAAAATCTCTTTAACAACTATCCATGAAATTAAACGCCAACTACACCCACTATTTTTTGCCACGTAGGTGTAAAAAATCTAACTTTGTACTTTCTTCATTTCTACCTTATTTCCCCTTCATCCAAGTATTGGGAGACTAATCTTAAAAATCAATACGGAATATGCTTAATCTATGAAAATAGTTTATCTTCTATAAGGAAACAACAACTCCTCATGAAGCATTACATAACGTAATCCAGCATTTTTTTTTACAATTTTAATTGTTTCCATATCTTAAAAAAATTATATCCAAAAATTCAAGTGAGATGAGAATGTGAAACTTAAAGTGTATTTTTTTCAAAGTGATAATATTTTTTTATTAATGTGATAAAACAAAGTATATACTAACCACATGTTCTCACTTGAACAAATCTTGTTGAAAACACAAATGAGCATAGTAATTTTCCTCTATCTCACTGAATTTTATTTTAAAATATGTTATTGTTGTATGGATTCTTTCGATATATTCTCGGATTTTCTTAATTTTATCTAGAAATTTGTTGGGATGTGCACATTCCAATAAATTGGGAAAATGAAACAATATATATTATTTCATAATATATAGATTTATATCACAATTTCAAAGAGCACTCTTAACTTTAATATAGTAGTGCTTATTCAAGGAAACAAAAAATAAATAAAAATAACTAACCTTCAAAGTCTAGAATCTAAGTTACACATGTAGATCAAGAATGGGATGTGTTAAACAAGTAGTTGGTTGAAAAAAGTCTATTTCATGCTTCGAACAATGACAAGAAAAATTGTCACAACTACAACAAAATTGTCAAAATATTTTTCTGGCATAAATATTTATAGAGTTACCATCATCGAACTTCCAACGAAAATTTGCCATGGTCAAAGTTAACCAAAATAATATTCGACGGTCATTATTGTCTCTCAAACATATATATAACATTTCACATCTATCGATATTTGTGTTGAACTTGCAACGAATTTTCGTCATACAACTGACGATATATCAATTGCATCGTCCATACGACAAATGTTGCGGAATATAGGGGAAAAAGTTCAATTTTGAAATAATTTTCGATGATACAATCGATTTTATCCTAATCATCGTAATTTTTATTGTCACCATATGTAGAAGTTTGTTTTTCATTTTAAAAGGAGAGAGGAAACTTGCATGAATTTTTTTACCCAGTCTTTCATACTTCACATAAATGAGTCTATATTTAGGGAATATGTGTGATGTCCCTTTCTAGGTGATCAGTTCACGTGGTTATTTGATGTCACTTAGGTCTAAAATATTTTATTTTTAGACTGACCTTTTAGATGGTATTGGGTGTTCCATGATATTACCCTTGGTATGGAGCTTGAGAGGAAGATAAGAGGAGGGGCAAGGCCACATTTGGGTATGATGTATTTTGGATTTGATCTCTTGTGAACCACCCTAGATAGACAAGGAGGGGAATTAAAATAGAATTTCCATTTGACTTTTATTTTGCAATTTATCTTTGTTTATGGTGTGTAGATTGGTTAAGGACTAAATCAGTTCCTAACTAAGGCCAAATCACAGTCTTCTTTATCTATGGACATTTGCATCATGGGAATTTGCAGCAACACATGGTTATTCAGACAGAACCTGAGGGAGTGTAGAAGATCGTGGCACTTAGGAAGGTTGTGAGGGATTTTGGTGGAAGGGTTGTCCCCTTTTTTTGCAAAGTCGTGAGGCTAGTGAGGACTTAGGGGCATATTTAGGGTCGATCCCTCTCTTTAAGGCCAGCAGCAAGGAGGAAGAGAGACATGATATCTCTTGGAGAGGGATAAGTATATGGTTGGCAGGACGTGAGGCCTCTAAATAGTGACCAAGGGAATCAAGGAGGAGGTATCAGTTTAGAGCTGGATCGTGAGGCCATTAGGAAGGATGAGAATACTAAGACAAAGGCCATGGGTTAGAGTTGGGCCATGAGGTTGTTAGGAGGATCGAGGGAATAAAGGAAGAAGTCGAAGGTTGAGAGCAATATGAAGAACTTCTAGGGGGGGATTTAGACCCATAAAGGAATAGTGGGGCCTTCCAAAGTTCGTCTCACCATTTTGGTAACCCATAAATAGTTTGGTAAAGGTCGTGGGGCATTAGAGGAGATAAAATCAGGACGCCATCAGCTGCGGTAGAAGTTCGATGGCTTCGAGGATCACTAAAGAGTGACAAATTAATAGTAGAGGAGTCATGGTGTTAATATTGGTACTTGAATTTTTTTTGTGTTTACTGATTGTATTGTAGTTGTTATAACAACCATTATAATATTTGCATCTAGAAATAAAATATTCTTGATGTCTTCCCATTACATGCGTATTGGTATGTTTGCAATGTGTTTGCTGAAATGTCTCTACAAGAATGTATGAAAACTATTTGAATAAAGTTATAAATAAATGTAATTAAAATTATTTGACAAAGTACACAATCAACATTAGAAACCAAAACTACATCAATTTCACCTATAAATTGCATCGGGGATATTATAATGGTATAAGAGTTGGTTTTCCTACTAGCCTGAGGGGAAATTCAGTGAGGAGTGTCCAATAATTTTCATGATTTCAATGGTGTCAGAAAAAGATGAATACATAGATATAAATCTTAGTTGAAATTGTGCCTCATTTATTGGAAAAGCGAGCATTGTACACGGGGGGCTTCACTTGTTGGCCAATATCCTATCACGTTAGTTCATATTGTGGGTTTTAAAATTATCAAAAATTGAACCATTATATTGCAAATATTGGGGGGATGAGGGGTTTAAGGTGGGGGTGGGTAGGGTGGTTTATAAGGATTGAGGTATAAAAAGGGGTGGGGAGGAGGTTTTAAGTATTGGGAGGGGGTTTCAACAAAAAGAGTTTGGGTCAATATCTCTCGAAATTAAGGGTATTCTTTAATATCCCACAATCGCACGTGCTATGTGAGAGTTTCACTAACTGAAGTCCTCGTGGCATTGTATAAGGAGACCTAGATATCCTTATCCTTTCACAACTATTAAACCATCAAGTACAAAAGCAGGAACAATGAATTGAGCGAGGATTCCTTTAAAGACACGAAGAATAATTTGATGAAAGACGAGCATGAAGAATAGGTGAAATATCATGCAACAACATATGAGGATGATGAAACTAGCCTTAATGGATGAGCATGCACCATCCAAGTCAGCAAAAGATGAGGATGCAACATATTGTCCTACCTATGATGACTGTGGGGATATTGAGGAGCCAACTTCTTTCCCTATGTATGATGTTGATGATGACATGGATTCAAACCCTCATCCTATTTATGGCATGTATGATTACTCAAGTATGATTGTACCCGGAGGTGACATAGGTGGGGAGCTATGTGTGAAGGAAGCCAACATAGGGGTTGAATAGGTGGGTGAGGACAAGTGTGAGGATGACAATCCACATGAATCCCTTCACTCAACTAGTGATTTGGTTGGTCCTTTGTGTCAAATCCTCCACCATGTTGATGAGATAACATTGTAGGAATTGGAGAACCAACTATTGGTCACATAGAAACAAATTGTGCAAGTGTTGATGAGAGCGGGTGTTGCTCATAAGTTTATTGAAAATACCTTATGTGTAATACCCAATTGGAGGAGAGACATAAAGGAATTGTATAAGGTGTCACTAGTACCCAATTGTGCATCATAAAATAATATCTAGAATAGATGAAATCCAATTACTTGCAGTTGTTCATAGATAGGGAGATTGCTCTTAAGTTTGTTGAAGACAAGGAAAGGGAAGTTGAGGATATTTAGTACCAACTGAGTTTGGCAGACTCTTCATCATTGACAATAGAAGATACTCCACCATATTTGATAGTAGTGACACATGAGGGCATGAGTGGCACTCATGGTTTAAGGTAATAGCCTCTCATGATGATTCTACATGAGGATCATTCAGATTTGCAGGTGCTTGAGGAGGTTTTAGACATAGAAATTTTTGACCAAGCGCTTGTTTTGTAGTATGAGGATCATGAGATGCCTCAGTCGGAGAGAGGTTTATATACAGAAGAGATAGTGGAGAATATTCCTTATGGACCAAGCAACATGGGAGTATATGCATCCATATATTGGTTGGAGATGTATATGACATGTATGGAGACACACTGGGACATAGGATCAGTTGACATCAATAGAGTGTTTGATATAGTAGCACATATAAGATACATGATGACTAGGTTATAACTGTATGTAGTAGTATATAGGAGTGTACACAGAGACATGATGTTGTACAATGTATTTTTGGAGTGTTTCCTCCAGTAGGACCTCCTAATAGAGTCCCTAAGTATACAATTGATATGAGGTTACCTAGGATCGTTGAGTAGATGGGTGGGCCTCAAGATGTAGCACATCCCTCAATGATTGATCTTCATCTGAGATATCACCAGAGGAGGGACATGGAGCAAGATACTCATAGGTCTACTTCCATATTTCATTATGATTTCATGGTCATGCCCTTGGTATTAGGTAATGCACTCATCATTTTCCAAGCTGACAGATAGATGTTTGATATCCTCATGGTATATAGTAGGTTAGGGGCATGGTGTCCATGAAATAGGTATTTCATTTTGACCATGTGATTAGTGTGCAAAGTGCATAGGAGGATATCTAGAATTTCTTAGATCTGTTCATAGATATTGCAGTTGATAGAGTAGGGGATCACATTATATGCTACAAAGATCACACATGTTTCATCCTAGAGTCCTCACTTAGGAAAAGGATCATGAGGGCTTGACATGATTCATATTTGGTAGGACATTTTTTTTACTTGCATGAGTATGAGGCACCGCAAGTGGCGAAGATATTCTCCAGGATGGTTCTTAAACCCCATGGGTTACTTGATCATAATAATAGTATTTGGGATAGAAAATTTCTCAATGCAATTTGGAGAGAGACGAATAGACTAGGACGTTAAGAGTATATTCTTGGCACATTGTTTCCACCAGAGGATTGCATATCGGGGACTCTAATGATTAGAAACATGGAACAACGACAATTAGTAGGATTTGGGTTTTCTATTTGATGGTGGTATATAGGAATTAATCTAAGATATAGATAGCTTCATATGGTAGATATTATAGGAAAAGTTGTGAAAATGGTCGATCTGCTATATTTTCTGGAAATCAATGGAGGAGAGGTTAGGACTTCTTCTATATGGTGAAGCAAACCTTCCCTCACTATACCTGGGATCGAGTCTAGCCACAGGTTGATAGAATTTGAATTCGCTAAGATGCTTTGGTGAGATGTGATCAAATATGGTGAACTTAGCTTAGGGGTCTAGTGGAGTAGAGAATAGTGTGATCATGGTGATCAGATAGTCATGATCAAAGGAGTGCAACATTAGTGTGGCGGTTTCCCTCAATGATTAGTTTGGGATGCGGGAGCTGCAATTATTGATAGTGCAATAGATGATACAAGTGAGATAGCTAGTTTTTTCTTTTCAGAGTTTATTATTGATATGCTTAGGATTGGATGCACAGAGGAGTGGGATTCAAAGGAGTTAACCAAGTTTGTGAAACTTATCATTTCCTGGCTTATCAGAGAAATTCAGAGAGATTCTTAGGTTAGCACCTTGCAGATTAGTGCTAGGATTCAAGAGTGTTTCATATATAACAAACTAGTTCAGGATCCTAGTAACTTTACCACTTGTGTGCATATCCGAGAGAGGTTTGTATAGAGGGAATTTACATATGTGGTGTTGAGATATATGGGGACGTGTACGACATGTCGGCAAAGCAGGTTGAGGCGCACTCATCTAGTAGGTTTGATGCAATCTTCGATCATTTATGGGAAGGAGTGGGAGATAATGTTGTGTGATTGTGTCATAGGCTTACCAAGAGTGTAAAGCATGGATATTGACCAATTAGTGGGATTCAGGAACTTGTTAGTGATTTCTTTCGAGTATAGGGAAGCGCAAGTGACCGAGTTATCTCTTGAGAAGATATTTAGAGTTCATGAGTAGCTTAGATTCATTTCCAGTCATTACGAAGAACTTCCTTTATCAATATTTAAGATTAAGTATGGCGGTGCATTTGTAGACTTCACCTGGATGCCTATGCATGCAACTATTCATAGTGGTCAGTTCAACGTTTTCAAGTATTTCAGCTTGGAGTTCTAGGAGAGGAGGATGTTGATAAGGCATGATAGTCGATCGGTTATGATCATAGTGTAACAAAATTAGCATGGTGGTCCCTTTTTTATACTATCTTGGGACCCTAGGATTTCAATGTTATACAGTTCACGGTTGACATAGAAAAAATAACCAATTTTTTCTCTCATGAGATTGGTTCCCTAGTAGAGGAATTGTTCAATGGGTTGATTGAGTTGTTGCAGCATTAGGATGCTCTACCTATCGTCATTATTTGAGAGGATTCTTATAATAGTACTTTGTCAGATCACGCATAGAGTAGAGAATGCTTCGCCTCTTAATGGTTATTTTGGGACCCTAGTATCATTTCCAATCCTAGTCTGTTTCGGTCAATGGAGTGTTGGGTTGTAGTACCATTTCTTGAGTACAAGCAATCTTGGGAAGGAAGGACTGTGGTGTCCCTTTCTAGGTGATTAATCTAGGTGGTTATTTGATGTCACTTAGGCATAAAATATTTTATTTTTAGAGTGACATTTTAGATAGTATTGGGTGTTTCATGGTATTTCCCATGGTATGGAGCTTTATGGGAAGATAATAGGAGGGGAAACACCACATTTGTGTATGATGTATTTTGGATTTCATCTCTTATGGATTACCCTGGTGGACCAGGGTTTTATTTAGGTTTTGGAAAAACCATTCCATTATTGTTTGGCTTCGGTGGTGCAATATCCACCCTAGCTAAATGAAGAGGGGAATTTAGTTATAATTTCCATTTGATATTTATTTCACAATTTATCTTCATTTATGGCATGGGTATTTATTAACAACTAAATCGCTTACTTAACTAAGGATAAATCATTATCTTATTGATCTATGGATATTTGGATTGAGGGAATTTGTAGTAGGTAGTGGATATTGAGACAGAACCTGAGGGCATGTAGAGGATCGTGGAACTTAGGTAAGTTGTGAGGGATTTTGGTGGAAGGGCCATTCCCTTTTCTGCAGATCTGTGAGGCTAGGGAAGACATGGGGAAATCCTGAGGGTTGATTCCTCTCTTTAGGGCCATGAGTAAGGAGGAAGAGATATGTGAATTCCCTTGGAGAGGGTTTAGGATATGGTTGGAAGAACCTGAGGTCATCAGGAAGGCTCAAAACAACAAGAAAGATCATGTGGGTTAGAGTCAGTCTGTGAGGCCATTAGGAGGATCACAGGAATGTTGGTCACCCTATATGCTAATTAATTACAAATAACACACATAATTCTCAATATTAATTGTAAACCCAGGGAAGTCTTTTGTTTCAAAGATAATTAGCATGATCTATGGATAAACACTTAAGTAGTTGATTGAATAAATGAAAGATGGTTGTCCTACCTATCTTCTCAGTAAAACTCTTCTCATGGATAAAAATAATCTAATTTACCCATTTAAGAATTTAGAAATGCAATTACCTTCCTACAACATCAATCCAACAATAACAAATCTAATGTAGATAACTAGACTTATTTTTTCAATAAGTTAAATCCTAATAGTATCAGACTATAAGTGAATCAATCATAACCTATTTAATTCAACTAATTTGAGATTGGAAACAAAAGTAATTGAACCAAACAAATTCCAAACCATAATATGACTAAATTAGAAAACCTGAGAAAGATAAGTAACTGAAAGGAACTAGAGCTGAGCTTGACTGTAACAACTATTGGCACACATGCATAATAGAAACTACCCTACAGAGTCAATTGTCACATGCATAATAGAAACTACCCTACATAGTTGCAACTTAATAGGAATGCAAACATTAACTATCAAGGGAAACACAATGATCAACCATTACTGTCGTAGCTAACTGTAAATGCATCTACTGTAATTTCCACACCACACAATAGAAGTAATCAAAGCATCTAATTCACTTGACAATCTTTATGGGAAGGCGGTCCCAGCCTTCGAACAGAGATGTCAGGACTAACACAAATTAAGACACATAAATATGAAGAGTCCTGCTCCTTGTATTGAAATGGTGAATTACAGTTACAGCTCTCTGTCACAGCTTACACAGTCTAATAATAATCAACCAACCCCAGGCTCAGATCGCCTCCCCATATTTATACATGAACAAAATAATCCTCATCCACTAATATCGGGAATCCATGAAGATCTACGATATTCAGGCTTCCTTGTTACAACAAGTTGTTACAGTTGTGAGTTAAATTGAATGAAGATAGGGAATATAGGGAGCATTGTTTCTCTGGCTGTTAATGGATAAAATGGGATCAATTAAATGGAAAATACCCTGTCTATTGCAGCTATTCCTTAAGTAGCAGCGTCCTGTTGCACCTAAATTCTGTTCCAACTACCACATGGAGCGATGATCACTATTTTCACTCAGCATATAGAACTGGGACTAAATAGTAACAACTGGTACCAAATATTGCTTCCTTCTCCAAACTAAACGGGTTGCTACACCTGTGTTCTTCAAGGATTAAACTATCTTTATAAAATCAATACATATTAGCATAATTCAAGAGACAAAGTTCTAACCATAACAATATTAGGCATTAATGGAATAAAAAAATAATTAATCATACCTGTAAATATTTAAGCTCAATGTGAGGAAAAACATATGTCTAGTGTGTAGAAATGAAGAAGGACAAGGCAAAAGGATATAATGGGTGTGGTAAAAAAGGGGCTATTACATGACCCAACATCTCTCCCCAACTATCTAGTTGCATGTCCTTGTGCAACAAATTCCACTATTATGAATCTAAATTTGGGCCTCATTCATGGAGAGAGGAAAAATTGTAGGAGCTTTCAGGTAGTTCACCCCCATCCAGATATTCCTTACAAAAAACCCATTATTTCCAACACTATGTCTCCTCTGCCTTAGTCAGTGTAAAATCATCCCTGTATGGCCTTGTTGGCCACCATATGAGTGGAAATTTATATTTCAGTCCCATCTAGTGAACTCTGCACTTCTTCATGCAGTCAACATATCCTTCCACCCTAGGGAGAGCCTGTTTAAAAATATTGAAACAATAAGGGTCCCTTTTCTTTAAAGCTGAAGAAGAAGTTTTCCACCTGTGCTTATTGTCCTCTAGGGAAAGATGTTGTTGTTTGGAGATATGGTCAACACAATTGGAGATAACCTTTTCTTACAGTTCCCTCAACTGTTGATTCTTCATAGGAGATAGAAGCCTCATTCCATGGAGTGTAAGGAGAAACTGAGGAGATTGAGGTTCACTCCTAATCCACATATTGGAGCTAGCCTCATTATGAGAAATTGTTTGAAAATCATTTTCCCAATGTACATGATTATTAACAAAAGAGGCAAAGGCTCTCAATTGAACATCTCCCGAGTAAGGAGCGGGGTTAAAACAAATGTCCATGGGACAAGCCATCTCATGTAAATAGAGTTCACACATTATATTATGTTCATTGAAGCTGCTCTCCACAAAGGTCTCCAGGAGTTGGGTAGAGGGTATCAATTGATAATATCTCCCCTCCTTTAAGTCTTTTAATTTAAACATGGTCATTTGTTCATACAATAACACCATATAGGAGGGAGATGGAGCTCTAGAACTCATAAATTCCTGAGAGAGAGTGCAAATTTGATATTTTTCTTTCTGCATGGATTTGAATTTCTTCAATTCCTTCAATTCTTTTTGCACCTCCTCCCATCGAATCTTTTAGAAATTTAACTCCTCTGCTCATTTCTCCCTTAATTATTCGATAGTTCTTTTGTACTAAAAAAGGGGAACCATGCCCTCCTGGCATCGGTCAGCATGATCTTTCCACTTCCTCACTTCCACCTTCAATGGTGAGAGATATGTATCTTTCTCATTATCAGAATATGAAACAATTTCTTGAGGAATTTGTATTCCTATCTTATCACTAGATGTCTCAGCCTTCTCAATTTGAATTGGGAGTGTAACGGCTTCCTCTTTCATCAGTGTTGCAGTAGTTCTTGTCTGTATAGCTTCTTCAGCAAACAATTTTGGGGATGCTGGTTTTTGTGTGACAGCATCCTCTTCCATCAACACTACATCAGTCTCTCTCTGTGTAGCTGCTTCAGCAAACAATTTTGGGGATGTTGATTCTTGTGTGACAACATCCTCTTCCATCAACACTGTGGCAGTGTCTGTCTGTGTAGTTGCTTCAACAAACAATTTTTGGGATGTTCTTTCTTGTGTGACAACATCCATCTTCTGAATCCCATCCCTAACAACTTCAGTTTGTGTAGCACTCTCGAAGGATAGTTTTGGGGATGCTAGTTATTATGTAACAACATCCTCTTCATGTTGAGATTCTTCCTGGACTAGTTCTGTCTCTTGAGAGTGTCCTGGAGTCTCATCGAGATCCTCTAGGTTCTGGTTAGTGATTGTATCTATCTCTAGTTCATTTCCTTCCAATTAAATGGCGACCTCGACAAGAATTTTTGAGGATGTTGGTTCTTGTGTAACAACATCCTGTTTTCCAATTTCTTCCAACTATTGAAGTTGATTTTGAGTGACTTCAATGTCCCATGAAAAATGAGACTGATCCAAGAATACTTCAGTATCCCCAGATGGCTATGATTTCATTTTTTCATCTTCCCCTAATTCCAGATCAGGGATCATATCAAATTCTGGTTTATTTTCATCCTTTGGCTCCTCTGCAAGTACTTCTTCCTCTTCCTCAATTTCATGTGTAGGTGTTTGTGCAAAAAATGCCCACACTTTTAAAAAATTCACCACTCTGGACATACCACTTTTTCCTGTTCTTCACTTTCCTCCATGGGAGGTGAACCCTCCAAATGATTTTCTTCCTCCACCAATGTATTCATTATTTTATTCACCTGCTTTTTCATGCTTCTTTCCAATATTCCAGTTCCCTTCGAAGCATTTTGACTTCCTCTTTCAGCAGGCCATTCTCATAAAAAATACCCTCAATTTGAGGTTCTTCTGCAGCAAGCTCTTATGGAGCAGCGTTTGACAGGGGTTTCAAAATGGGAAATTCAATATTTGCTTCAATGTTTGCCCATTTTTCCCATGTTGCTTCTACCGTTGTGATAGACCTAGTTCTCCTTCTCTTTTCCTTCCATGATAACTGACCTTCCAATTTTGATCTTCTTCTTCTTCTGTGTGGTACATGGGTTTCTAATTTTGCAACTGGTACAGAAGGAATATTCCCTAATCCATTATCTTCTCTTATCTCTACCACCACAATTTCTTCTTCAATTAACGTTCCCCAAAACTCAAGGGAGGATTCAATGGTAAATATATTCACATTCTCTTTTTCCATTGCAGCTTCGACAGCCTCAGCTTTCACTATCGCAACATCTAGGTTTTGTTGTTGTTACAGCCTCCTCCAATCCTTCATCCTAATCATTTTGGTTATGGTCTAACACTGTCTCATCTCGCCCCCAACTGAATCTGAGGGACTCTGGTCCTCCTCTTATACCTCAAAAGCCCCCAACTTTTTAGGTTCCCTATCTTCCTCCTCTATTTCAACACCACCCAATTGTGCAGGTTCCCGAATTATCCCAGGCCAAGCAATAAACTGTGCCCAAGTTTGGTTCTACTGTGCTAAGGCCCTTAAGATCAGTAATTTAACTAGGCTATGGTTGGTAAGAGAAGCAAGTGGGTGTCGAGTTGTTCTTACAAACCCCACCATGTAATATAGGGTTTTAAACAAATAAAATGGCATATTTAGTAGATTCCCATGGCGGAGATGAGATAATAAGGGAAATTCAAAGAAGTAGACAGTTTGGTACATACCTTCACAGGTGATATATTTCTTCAGGAAGACTTCCACTTCATTCCGAGGGTGAGGAAATGATTGTAGTGCTATCCCACGCCTTCCTTAATGATCCTATTCATCAGCTACAAGAAAATCATGCACTGTAGCCGCATTGTGGGTTTTTCGTCCAAACTAGGTCCTTCCTACTTGGGGTAAACCAGTAACCTCGGCCACAATTTCTTCTATGACTTCTATGCGCAAACCTCTAACTTCTGAATGGGTGTCTGTCAAATTGAGGGTGAATTGCAAAGTTGTTTATGTGTGAAATCCATTTAGGCGTTGAAAATACTCAGTCCATCCAACTACTTCAAAAATGGCAAAAACCTATGTGTTCCCATGTCGAGCCCCTATATCCACAGGTTCATGTCGAGATGGTATACCCATATCACCTCTCCTTCTTAGTTCTGATATTGAATTAGGAAATTATAGGTCCAGAAGTGGAAATTGCAGCACAATAACATTCAACGAACAACCAAAGTCGGGATTGGATAATTTGGGAAAGTTAATACAGTTATGATACGGGAATAATTGGCAAGATTTGGCATAAATTAGGAAAAAAATGGTGGTCTTGTAATGACCCAAGTACAAATCCGGACATATTGATTGACAGTTAAATGACTACAAGTTTGCTGATGGGTATAAAAGATAAGGCATGATTAATTTTTTCACATCCAATTTACGCCTAATCATGTAAATGGTCAGAATCTGTACCTTCGCAATATAAGACAAGTCATGCCTTTCCATAATGGTTCAGTATGTCATCACAGCTATCAATTGAAACATAATTGCGCATGTGCTATTATGATCTTACCCCCCACTTCTTCAATCAAAAAGTACATCCAAATTGGCCAGCACTCGTGGAAAATCAATAGATGTCTTTTCATTCTTGGCGGAATTGTAGTTGGAGCTATCGCTGGCAGCGAGATTTATGGACAAATCTAGAGGATTCACAACTGTTTTATGGACAATTCTTAAGGAGTCAGATGAGAATAGAAAAAAGTAGGCAAAATATAGCAGAATTGCAGCTGGTCTATGGATAAATCGGGAGGAGTCACAGCTGCGAAAAATAGAAAAAGTAGGTAAAATATAGCAGAATCGCAGCTGGTCTATGGATAAATTGGGAAGAGTCACAGCTGCGAAAATAGGAAAGGTAGGAAAAATTGACCGAGCCGTAGCTGGAAAGTAGGGAAAATATGGTGGAGTCACAACTACAAAAATAGAGGAATAGGCAAAATTTGGTGGAGTTGCAGCTAGAAAATAGGGAAAATATGGTGGAGTCACAACTATGAAAATAGAGAAATAGGAAAAATTTGGAGGAGTTGCAGCTGGAAAATAGGGCAAATATGGTGGAGTCACAGCTGCGAAAATAGAGGAGTAGGTGAAATTTGGTGGAGTCGAAGCTAGAAAATAGGGAAAATATGGTGGGGCCAAAGCTGTGAAAATAGAGGAATAGGAGAAATTTGGTGAAGTCGTAGCTAGAAAATAGGGCAAATATGGTGGAGTCACAGCTACAAAAAATGGAAATGGGCAGAATTTGGCAGATTCGCAGCTGGAAAATGGGGCAAATCTAGCAGAATCACAGCTGTGAAAAATGGAAAAATAGGAAAATATTCAGCTGATTAGTTGTTGCCATTGAACTGTTCATATTCATGAAAGAGTTATTCATGACAGGAAAATAAGCTAAGGAGCCCGCAACCGCTGGCCCAGCTGTGACCGTTGCTCCTCAAATAGATTCATGTACACATTCTTCAAAGAAAATCGATCAAGTGTAAAAGAAAAATAAACTAAAAATAAAATGAAACAACAATTTTATTTATGTACAGATTCCTATGTGGAAATTGTAGTGTTCTTCAAAAATTCACAAGAGCAGAAAAAAATTCCTTCCCTTGCATTAACTGATAATATGGATCAATTGCAACACTCAAAATGAATGCATTCTTTGAAATCGACTTATGATACAGTCACGGCGTGTGACCATTAGCGAAAAATGGCATCTATTCTTCATCAATAGTAACCAAGAGAATTGTGCCATTGTCAAATACTTTGTCTATTTGGTAGGGTCTCAGCCATCTTGTACGCAACTTACCTTTAAAGTCCCTCTTGACTATTGAATCATACAATAAGGCCCAGTCTCCTTCGCAAAATACTTTCTTCTTTCTGAACCAATCATGCCACTTAGAACGTTGTTGTTGAATTAACGATGTCTGATGCACAGTAGATTTGCATTTCTCATCCAGTTCATTAAACTGATCCAATCTTTTCCTCTAAGATTCTTTCAAGTCTAAGTTTTCATCTAAAGTTGTCTTTAATGTTTTAATTTCAAATTCAATAGGAAATACATCGTTCTTACTGTACACCAATTCATATGGGGAGAATCCCATAGTATTGCACCATGTGGTGCGGTATGCCAACAATGCCTCTGGACGTCTATTAGCCCAGTCTCTATGATGGGTTTGGACTATTTTTGTGATGATGGCCTCAATTACCTTGTTGGTACTTTCCACTTGGCTATTTTTTTATGGATGATAAGGTGAGGATATCTTATGCTAAATGTGATATTTTTGTAATGGAGCTTCCCGTTTGCGGGACACAAACTATGGTCCTACATCTACAACTATCTCCTTAGGTACTCCAAAATGGGTGAATATTTCTCCATATAATTAATCTATTATAGCCTGGTCATTGGCCTTGACCAAAGCTACAACCTCTACCCATTTTGTCATATAATCAGTGAAAAATAAGATGTAAACTTTCTTCTTTGAGGAAGGGTTGATAGGCCCTACAAAATGCAGGGCCCATCTCTCAAAAGGTTCAACCACCAGCTGTGGTTGAAGTGGCATCTCATCTAGTCTATTTGGTTGGCCCATCCTTTGGTAGTTATCACAAGCCTGAACATAATTCTTTGCATCCCTGAAAACTATTGGCCAATAATAGCCCATTTGTAATACCTTATGACATGTTCTTTTGTCAGCAAAATGTCCCCCACAGGGCTCATCATGGAAATCCTTCAAGATACTGAAAATTTCATCCTCCCTTACACATCTTTTGATCTCAAGATCAGGACCTATGTAGAAAAGATGCCCATCTATCTAGCAGTACCTGGCACTTTGTTGTATAATTTTTCTTTTTTCTCTCTTTGAAAAATGTGTTGGAAGCTTTCCTGTAGCCAAATAGTTAGCAACATCTATGTACCAAAGGGAATGAGTTGAAACTGCAAACAAATGTTCATCGGGGAAGGAATCCCTGACTGGTAAACTGTCATTATTGTTAGTAAGTCGAGATAAAAATTCATCAACAACGTTTTCCTTCCCAGGTCTATCAATAATTGTAATGTGAAATTCTTGTAACAGTAATAGCCATCTAGTTACTCTAGCATTAGTGACAGGTTTTTTCATTAAGTACTTAATGGATGAATCGTCAGTGTGCACAAAATTGGGGTATCCAGTAATATAGTGTTTGAATTTATTGATGGAATAGATAATAGAAATAAATTCCTTTTTTGTAACAGTATAATTGAGTTCAGTAGGGGCCAAGTTTTTACCGATATAGTAAATTTCATATGGGGCATGACCTTCCTACTTTCCTAGTACTAGTCCAATGGCAGTATCAAAAGCATCTGAGGAAATGTGGAAAGGCAGATCCCAATTGGGCCCTTGTAAGATAGGGGTTGTAGAAAACCTTTTCTTAATTTCAGTGAATGATATTTGGCATGCATAATTCCAATCAAATTGTACATCCTTCATCAACAGAGTAAATAAAGGAGAAGCTATCTTGGAAAAGTTTTCTATAAATCTTCTGTAATAACCAGCATGCCCTAAGAAGCTACGTACCTATTTTTGTGTTTCAGGAGTGGGTATGTTTTCAATTACCCTAATTTTGGATGGGTCTACCTGGATACCACCAGTAGATATGAAGTGCCCAATAACTACACCCTCACTCATCATCATATGGTACTTTTTCAGTGCTCAAAGATAGCTAGGTTTTTTCACGGCATACTAAAACATTTTCTAAATTTTTCAGTGTTTCCTCAAAGCTACTACCTATTGAGGCCTAGAAAAACACAGGAAAAAACAACAAGGGATTCTCCCCAGCCAACGTTCCCAACTAGCCTGTGACTGTTTGGTATGGGGAATCCGTCCGGTTTGCGGTCCGGCTACCGTAGGTCAAATAACAAAAATAAAGGGTTTTACTGGTTGCAGCCCATTCCACCGTGTATATTTTGTGTTTTTAACTTTAAGTATGATATGCAAGTGCCTATATAACATGCATATTGATAAAGAATACGAGGAGCGATCAACAATCACAATGTGATGCGCAAGTTCTTACCTCTCGTCTTAAACTCTCTTGCATCTAAATCACACACAACAGAAAACAAAACTAACTAAGCTGTCCCTAGGGAGCGAGATTATCATTTAATGAGTAATGTATTACTGTTCAAGTATTAAGCTAAATCACAGGTAGTTGTTCTTTGAATCAAAACACATAAACATAAATAGAGATATGCACAACAAGATAGCTCATTGTTTGTTAAAACATTCATTACTCACAGTGGAAATTATCATAAAATAAACCAGAGAAAATCCATACAAGAACATAGGTTCAGAAAGTTAGAACGATCTCATAGTTAATGAATCACAGCTGAAAATGAAATAGTTCCCCTTCAACATCATTCATTGCACCACATTTGAACATTCCACCCAAAACTTTCTCCAACAGGAAAAATTGTAATTATATTATTGCAAAACAAAATAGTTCCTCTTACAACAAGTTTTTCACAAGTCTTACTGGGAAAAATCCCTCAAAATGACTCCTAGGCTTCCCCAATGTTTCATCTCCCAAAAATTGTCTTATATTGAGTGCTTATACAATTTACAATATATTACATTTAAACAAACTATTAAAGCACTTAAGTGGAGGTCCCTGCTTGATTGTTTAGGAACCTTTTCCATGCTAGGGCTTCTAATGCAATGTTCTCAAATCTAGAAGGTTTGAGAAAATGAATATTAATTTCAAACTTTGTAGCCTGATTTTTAATCACTTCAATCCTGGCTGAACTTAAGCGTAGTTGATCTTCCAGTAACTACACACTGACTGCTGAATGAGCTACTTCATCTTTCAAGATCTGTTCGTCCAGGACCTTGACCTGTTGAATTATCTGTTCATCTTCTTGATATCTATTCTGTAACATCTCTATGAACAGGTTGTGGTCTAGAAATGCGTCTATTCTCTGCTCAGCAGCCACCTGACATCGGTTGTAAGTGATCAACAGTCTTCTAAAAAACTCGATGCAAGCTCCTTTCATTTTCTTTACAGCCTTCTTAAATTATTCCGTTGTGTTTATGGAAAACTCTAACAAGTCATAATATTTATTTAAGCCTTGTTGATCCTTTGCTGGTAAGTCTATAGGGATCTCCTCATTGGCCTCCAATCTTGCTATTCTTCCTGTCAGGACTTCTAAAATGTCCTAAGACCTATCTATGAAATATGAAGAAGTCTCCAAAAGTTCTTCTAATCTATTATCTACCTGCAAAACTCTACATCTCTCTTCTTCTATGGACACCTGCAACCTATGCATTTTGCTTCACCTGAGACTGTTTCTTTGTTTCCTCCAAGGTAGCCCTTCGTATCTCCAGTTCCCTATTTTTTCTTTGCAGTTGGTCTCTTTCTGCATGAAGATTTTCATTTGCTATTTTTAGTCCATCCCTTTCTGTCCTTAGCTCGTGATATTCCTGCTGCAATTTTGCTAAGCTGGCCTGAGCATCTACTCCTTTATTTTCAATGGAAACTTCCAAAGACATCTTGTCTGCTTGGAGGAACTAAAGCTTTGCTTCTGAAGACTTCACTTCACTCAGCATGTCTTCGAACTTCCTCTTCAATTTGTTTCCTTCATCCCTCTCCTTTTTCAGAGTGTCTTTTAATTGGGCTGTAAATTTCCTTGACTGCTCAAGGTCTGTCATTATTCGATCCACATTATCCTCAGAGGCATGGATCAATGCTGCTCCAGCTCGGATTGTCAGTCTTGGGTCCTTGTATGTTCCATGTACCAAGGTTTTATCATTTATCATTTTCCCTGACTACCCCCCAGTTTAAACTTTCTTCTCAGTCCTCTTCACAATTGCTTGTCTTTCCTTGTCATAAAAGATGGTACTGAAGTCTGGAACTTCTTCCCCTTTCTTTTGTTCAAAAGGAATCAGTATTAAGCCAGAAACAACAACCTACCCTAAACTGTTGTCAGCAGTTGCAGTAGGCTCTTGGGGGTCAGGAAAATCCTGATCTTGCACTCCTTGAGTGTCTACAGGGTCAGAAGTTTGTTAATATATTGTGGACCCTGTCAGTTTCATCCTTTCAGCTTCCTTCTTCTTTATCTCTTCATTTTATGCCTTTTTCTTTCTTCTTCCTCTCTCTTGGCAGCTTCCTCTGCACTCTTAGCTGCTCCTTGTTCATCTTTCTTCCTTTCTTCCTCTTCATTTTTAAGCCAACTCTTGGCTTCCTGCGCTAGTCTCCTAGCATCTTCTTCTCTTTTCCTAGCCTCTTCTTCATCAGTTTTCTTTTGTTCAGCTTGGCCTTTACCACCTTTGGTGGTGATCTTCTTTTTGAATCTTCTTTTTAATGCAGTCATGTTTTCTGCATTTCTGAAAGTTTCCTCATCCTTATCCCAATGGTTCATATATTCAAAATGTACATTCGCTTCCTTGAAATGTTCAGCAACCTTGTTCTGAGAATCATTCCTATGGAATTTCATTTCTCCAAAGTGAAATTTCTCCAGCTCCTGTACAAACTCATCAGCCATTTTAACTTTCAAAAACTTATAGCTTCCCAATCTAAATGGTATGGGAGGGTAAGTTGCCTTCTTGTGCTCGAACAAAAAACTCCCTATACCATCCAAGAAAACCTGCTTGACTGCTTCTTTGTGTACCACATAATCAGTGGCATATTTAGGAAGCAACAAAGGTGCCCTGGAGCAACCATACATTCTAATATACATCCCCTCATCGGTCAAGTAGTAGTTTGCAAAATCCTCAATAACTTTCAGTGCTTCTTCAGACATGCAATTGCATTCTTTCAAGAAAATCAACGTATACAAGGGCATAATAAATTGTTCGCAAACTTCTCCATAATGATTGAAGTATTTGTGTGCCCATAATAGCTTGTAGGTCGTGTACATAGGGGTTTTGTCCCTGTCCCATATGCACCTTAGGTTAGGGAAAGGTTGGGTGCACAGTATACAATCAATAAATATGGAGCTCATGTAGAACTCAGATTTTTTCTGGGACACCCCTCCCAGAGCTGAAGTAATACAAGCTGAGAGACTGTTGGACACAATGTTTGCCCATTTGAACACAGTCCCTTTAGTGGCTACATAGAAGATGATAAGAACCCATTCTAACTTAAAACTTCTTCTGTGAGCTCTCCCAAATATTATGGTCAGCATTAACATAATAAACCTGTAAGGGGTTCTTAAAGTAGCTGTGTCATATTCCCCTGATGGTCTGGTTCAGAAATTATTACCAGGTACCATCATTATTTTTACAGTTTCAATCAGGTCTAGGTTACTCTCCTTCAGCCAACCTTCAGCTAGGTAAACCTGGGCTTCTGGTAAGTGGTAAGCTAATGATACATAACCAGGGTTGTAAGCAGCATAGCCCTACTTGGCAGTGTTGTCCAGAATCATGGTAGTCACGTCTGCCCTAGGAATAATCCATCCAATTACTTCTGAGCATGGGAAAATATCAGGCCTGGTAGCTACCTTCATTAAGGAAGACTTTTCAATATTAGCATATATTATTACTTCTTCAAAACCGGTGTCAGGCACTTCTTGGTGTGAAATCAGTCTATAAATTTCGCCCCACTTGTATTCAGGTTCTACCCCGGTGGTGCATCTAGTGTCTTCGTAAATGCACTCAACCTTTGTGATAACCTCCACCTTAAGTTCCTCTTCAGCTACAGGAGCTTTCTTTTTCTGCCTCTTTGACATCTCGTCTTTGAAAAAGTTTCCTTGTCATACAACAAAATGTTTTTTAGGCCCTTTTTGAGTTGTTCAACCGATATTCAAATAACAAAAGAAAAAAAAACGTATAAGAATTTACCTCAGCCATGTTTGTCATAGCGAAATTTATGTAAAATACAGAACCAGGGATTATTATCAAATACTTTTGCTAAAGATAGGTCTGCAAAAACAATCTAGAACTTTCCCACGACTAAAATTTAGAACGATCAACAAAAAAAACATCATAACTTCGCTAGCATTGTAAAATTCCTCTCGACAAAGAAACCAATCTAATCTGAACTACATCCTCAGCATTATCGACCTTAGAAAAAATAAGTTCTAACTTCCTGCCTAGACGAATCCCATCAAAATGAGGCATATCTTCCAAAAACTGCGACCCTAGTCTCAAACACATGAGCAACCAAATCACCGGAACAACAAACCCTCCAACATTTTGAACAAAACTAGGGTAAACACCTACCAATTGTAAAAGAAAGGAAAATCCACCCCCCCCGGATGGCCATACGTAACCCAGAAAAACCGGTGCAGACAGCGTAACGCTTGTTTACACCAGTTTCCTAAACAGTCGGGAAATATTCGAAAACTCATAATGGTTCCACAACAGTCATCAAGGAAGACGAGAACAACCCCCCCCGAATGCTAATGCTAATAAACCCGTAAACATGTGCCCAATGAATACGGTGGGAAAAACCCAACCAAGGGTGAAACCCTAGTTCAAAACTCAACTAAAGAGGTAGAATCACATGGTTGGCCTACCTGACAATGAGCTGTGCAATCTACAAGAAAAAACTGAAAAATACCACGGCAACGCCACCCACGCACGAGCTCCCGACAGCTAAGGTACAACACCCAGTTCAAAACGACAATGACAGCACATGCACAGGTTCGTAGGTAAAATAATAGAAAAAGAAAACCCAAATCCCATATATATATATATATATATATATATATATATGTATATATCCCGGTGAGAATAAAACATTCGGCGGGAAAAACAAACCAATCGGCTGGCGGAACCACTAAGGTATTGGTGTCCGAACTGTTAATGGGCCACAACGGCGGAAAACGAAACAAGTGTGAGCTCCGCAGCACAAAGAGAAACGTAGGCAAAAAAATCACTAAGAACAAGAACTCAACATCAAAGCTCAAAGAGACTATAGCCTCGAACTATAACTTTGTTAGAACGCCGTAACGGCGGAAGCTATAAAAACAAAAGGTTCCATAGATCGGTCAAAAAATAGGAACAAATAGAACCAAAGCTTAAGCGAAACATCAGCGAAGAATCAAGCATCGGCAAATGGGAAAACTATCATGCGAAGGTTAGTCTACTACAGAGCTGCAACGACGAAGCGTAAAAAAACTAAAGCTTCTGTAAAACAAACCAACAGTGACCGGAAAAGGTCAAAACTCCCGTTGTGGGGCTCACAGTTTCTCACCCGAAACGGAGGAAATACAAAGCACTAGAGCTTTGATGGTTTTCACCAAAAATGTTGACAAAAGATAAAATGAGAGCACATCGACGGAAGATAGAGTTTTAGGTTGGGTCGTCATTTCACTGACCCTCCGCAACGCCGACTGTGCAGTTGACTACAGTGGGAAAAACCCAATTCATAACTTCAACAAAATTTCGACAACGAGATAAGAAATCACTGTAAGTCATAAAAGGTAGCATCGGCATAAAGATATTTATTTAACAATCATCCTCAACAATCCAAAATTGTAGTAAAATCAAGCAATACCAACAAAACTAAGCAAGACAAATTTAAAAGGAGGATCCAAAATGTTTAGAAATTTGGGAAATTATTGCAGCTCCAACACTACCGTATGGGGAAATTCATCCATAAAAATTTCCATGTTGTCATTAACCATCTCAGAAAATATCCCAGCCACATCTCTCTGAAAGGTGGAAGGTGCATTACACAAACCGAAGGAAAGTACCCTGTATGCAAAGGTACCCTAGGGACAGGTGAAAGTGGTCATGTCTTGGTCCTCGGGAGATATTTTGATTTGATTGTAACTGCTGAATCCATCCAGAAAGGAAAAAAAATTCTTCTCAGACAAGCTATCAAGTACCTAATCAATAAAAGGTAGGGGAAACTGGTCTTTCTGCATTACTTTGTTCAACTCCCTATAGTCTACGCAGACTCTCCACTTCCCATTCTTTTTTTCCACTATCACGAGTGGAGAAACCCGCTCGCTGTCTGAGATTGGGTATATAAACCCTGCTTGCAAGAGTTTTTGGATTTCTTCTTTCACTACATCCCTCAAGTTAGATTTCATCCTTCGTTGTGGTTAGAACACAGGATAAGAGTCACTTTTAATGTAAATGTGATGGGTGCATAGATTAGAATGGATACCCTTCATATCTGTGTAATCCCAAGCAAAATATCCCTTGTGATGTTTCAACAAAGTGGTCAGGCACTCCAGCTCATGAAGAGTGAGATTCAGGTTAATGTTCAATGTTTTTCTCGGCTATATTTCAACTGGAATGCTTTTCGAGTTTTTAATTACTAGATTTATTTTGGCATTAGGGTCTCCTCTATTAGATTTTCTTGTTCTTCTTCACCTAAAGTACTGTTCAAAATCTGGTAAACATTTTTATTGACAGGTGTGGGATCACTGATGAAACTATAAATAGTATCATCTTCTATTTCATCCTTAAATGTTAAGGCTTTCCCTATCATTAATAACGGTTGAATTCCTTCTTCCTCCTCCGACTCCATCCACAATGGAGTTTTAGCTTCTAAGATGGGTCGATCTGGAGGGTATAAGGTCAGGATTTTTGTACCAGTCTTGTTTTATATATTCATAGATCCTGACTGACATCTGATGCAAGCATCTGTTGTGGCTAACCAAGGTCTTCCCAAGATCAACGGATATCCCCCTAGTTGTGGCTTCGGTTGCAAAACCAAGAAGTCTGTAGGGTACTCCCACGAATCAATTGAGACAACGAGGACATCCAAGATTCCCTCGGGTTTGATTGTGGACCTATCAGCAAGTTCTAGGATAGTAGGGGTTGTTCGAAGATTAGTGAGCCCAAGTTTTCTCACATTTTCGATGGTCATAATGTTGATCGCTGCACCTAAATCTACCAAAACATTTGGTATCTAAGTGTTTCCAATGTGTACTGTAACAATAGGGTTTCCAAGATCATCATACTTGGCCATGAGAGTTTTTCCAATTATTAATTCAGAAAGTTTTCCTATTACATGAACAGTGAGAAGATCCCTGGGCTTTCTTCCTAGTTTCCTTACACACAGATCTCTGACTGTCTTGGCATATATGGGCACGTCATGAAGGGCCTATAATAATGGAATTTTGACATACAAGTTCTTTAATTCTCCTAAGAGATTAAATTGGGGTTGTTCCACTATCTTCTGTTGGGTCAGTCGCTCAAAATATGGCGGTTCTCTATTTAGTTGTGTAGGTTTTGTTTCAATAAGTGCTTCCTTCTATGTTTCAATGGGTATCTCAATAGGACTCTCAACATCCTCAGTGATGGGGATTGCTGCATTAGATGGTTATTGTTGATTCATTCTTGCTTCAGTCACCGAAGATGGACATCTTCAATGACTAAGGGCTCCACTATCCTTCTTGATCGTAAGTGTATGTCATTGCAAGGAACTGAGGTAATGGAGTAAGTGGGCATGTTGGCAGTCTCAAATTGATGAAATTCTTTATTATTTGGGTTAGGGTTAGGATGGGCAGGCAACTGTGGTCATATTGGCATGTTCATTGGTGTCACGTTATTTTGGAGTTGCAGCTACAGCTGTTGGTACTGTTGGTGAGGGTATTGCTGAGGAGGTTACTGTTGATGAGGAGGTTGGTTATGAGGAAACCGATTTCTTGGATGGGAGTTTATCCAACCAAGAGACCAAGAAGTTGGTTGGTTTGATTGTTGTGCCCAAGGTGATCAAGAGTTAGGATTATGCATAGAAGTTTGAGATGGATGCCATTGATTGTTAGAATAATGTGAAGGGAATTGTGTGTTCATGTTATTCATATTATTCATATTATTCCAAAAAGTTAATGGGTATGGATTGATACCTTGATTTCAAGGCTTCCAAGGCTTCTTTTGAGCAATGCAGTAAGCTTGCTCCACATCAGAAGTAGATTCCTGTGGGAATGCCTTCACTTGGGGAAGTGAAGGGAATTCCTTAGTATCATTATTCAATTCACAAATCTGGAATACTACCACCTTTTCAAGTGGACATTCCTTCAGTGGGTGCTTCTTCTTGCATCTAGGATAGAATACGCCAACTGTCAAATCTTCTATTGCTTGCCTCTGCTTCGCTCTCAGGACATCTATTTCTGAGGAGATGGAGCTCATCATTTCTATTTTGAAGTAATCAAGAAGGTTTCCTATTTATGCCTGAGTGGCTCCTCCATTAGATGACTTATGTGTTATACAATAGACATCTCGGTCCAATCCTTTGTCACGATTGTTGGTTCTGGAGGATCCTCTCGAATATTTCTAACATAAGTCAACAATCTCCTCAAAGGATTCTTTTGAGATATCCCCCTTGCCCAACAAGTTCAACATATCCAAAAAATCTTCTCTGATCCCATGCAGTAAGATAATTTTGAGCACATATTTCCCCATGTTAGTTTTTCCTTCCCTCTGTACATTGTACAGAAGTCTCTCCACAAATTCCTCCAGACTTTCTTCCTCCTTTTGCATCATCTTAAATAGTTCTTCCCTTTTATCTTTAGTCCTGTAGTACTCTTGGTATTTTCCAAGGAACACCTATTTCATTTGTTCCCAGGTGGTAAGGGTCTCACCACCGAAGCTCATAAACTAGTGTAGAGCGTTTTCCTTTAAAGTAGCAGGGAAAAGTTTAATCTTTTATTCATTGGAAGTGTAATCCTAGCTGCAACAGAGGATTCCAAATTCAAAGAGGAACTCATCCAGATCCTCTGTGTATTTCCCATAAAAGCGTAGTAATATTGATGGTGAAATGTTTTTCATGGGGGGATATCTAGTGGTTGTCAAATTGGGAATTGTAGTGTGTAAATTGTCTCCTCATGTGGGAGGTATCCATCATGTGATGGTTTTCCCATACTCCTTCTTGATGATCATCAGGATGACTTTTGTTGTTCATGTTTTTCTCTTCTTCCTCCTGTCTTCACTTTAATTTTCCAACTCTTGTTGTGACTTCAACAACTCCTCATTTGTGACCTCCTTCCCTTCGATAGAATAACCCACTTCTAGATCACCTACTCCCACAACACTGGCTCTATCTTCGTTTGTAGGGACACTAGATGGTGTCATAGCTTCTCCTGTTTTCTCCACCATGGAAACTAATGCTTCAAACCTAGGAGTAACCGGGATTCTTCTGATAGATGATGCTCCCTAATGGCGAGCTCCGATAGAAGAGTTGGATCTGGAAACTAGATCGTCAATGAATGTCCTCGTTCCCAAGGTTGGACTACTTCCACAACCTCGACCACCATCAAATTTAGTATTTTAGGAAGTTCTGGGGGTTTTGGGAATGTCACGTTCTACTCTCCTCGTATTCATACAACCCAAAAATCATGCAAGCTTACAAACTATTGAAGAAAAATTAATAAATGCAACTACTACTATGTCTATCAATTATCTTCCTCGACAACGGCGCCAAAATGTTGGTCACCCTATATTCTAATTAATTACAACTAACACACAGAATTCTCAATATGAATTGTCAACCTAGGGAAGTCTTTTTATTTCGAAGATATTTAGCATGATCTATGCATAAACACTTAAGTAGATTATTGAATAAATGAAAGATGATTGTCCTACCTATCTGTTCAGTCAAACTCTTCTCATGGCTAAAACTAATCTAATTTACCCATCTAAGAATTCAGAAATGCAATTACCTTCCTACAACATCAATCCAACAATAACAAATCTAAAGTAGATAAATAGACTTACTTTTGCAAGAAGTTAAATCCTAACAGTATCAGACTATAAGTGAATCAATCATAACCTGTTTAATTCAACTAATCTAAGAGTTGGAAACAACAGTAATTGAACCAAACAAACTCCAAACCATAATATGGCTAAATTAGCAAACCTAAGAAAGATAACTAACTGAAAGGAACTAGAGCTGAGATAACTGTAACAGCTATTGGCACACATGCATACTAGAAAGTACCCTACACAGTCGACTATCACACCACAAAGTTGCAGCTTAATAGGAATGAAAACATTAACTATCAAGGGAAACACAATGATCAACCATTACTGGCGTAGCTAACTGTAAGTGCATCTACTATAATTTCCACACCATACAACAAAAATAATCAAGCATCTAATTAACTCAGCAATCTCTTTGGGGAGGCGGTCCCAGCCTTTGAACAGAGATGCCGGGACTAACACAAATTAAGACACAGAAATATGAAGAATCTTGCTCCTTGTATTAAAATGGTGAATTACAGTTACAGCTCTTTGTCACAGCTTACATAGTCTGATAATGATCAACCAACCCCAGGCTCAAATCACCTCCCCATATTTATACATGAACATCATAATCCTCATCCACTAATATCGGGCATCCATGAAGATCTATGATCTTCAGGATGCCCTGTTACAACAAGTTGTTATAGCTGTGAGTGAAACTAAATGAAGATAGGGAATATAGGGAGCATTGTTGCTATGGGTGTTGATGGATTAAATGGGATCAATTAAATGGAAGATACCTTGTTTGCTGCAGATATGCCCTGAGTAGCAGCGCACTGTTGCAGCTGAATTCAGTTGCAGCTACCACATGGAATGATGATCATTGTTTCCGCTCAGCATATAGAACTGAGACTAAAGATTAATAACTGGTACCAAATATTCCTTCCTTCTCCAAACTAAATGGGTTGCTACACTTGTATTCCTTAAGGCTTGAACTATCTTTATAAAATAAAGACATATTAGCATAATTCAAGAGACATAGTTCTAACCATAACAATCTTAGGAATTAATGGAATAAAACAAAAATTAATCATACCTATAAAGATTTAAGCTCAATGTGAGGAAAAACATCAGTCTGGTGTGTAGAAATGAAGTAGGACAAGGAAAAAGATATAATGGGTGTGGTAAAAAAGGGGCTATTACAAGACCCAACAGGGAATAAAGGAAGAATTTGAAGGTTGAGAGTAAGATCAAGGGCTGCTAGGGGATAATTGAGACACATAAAGGAACTATGGGGCCTTCCAAAGGTCATCTCACCATTTGGGTAACTCATAAATAGTTTGGTGGAGGTTGTGGGGCATTGGAGGAGCTAAAAGAAAGATGTCGTCAACTACAACAAAAGTTCGGTGGCTTGGAGGGTCACTAAAGACTGACAAATTAATAGTATATGAGTCGTAACGGTAATACTAGTACTTGGCATTTGTGTGTGTTTAGTGATTGTATTGTAGCTACTAGAGTATCAATTAATGCATCTAGAAATAAAGTATTCTTGTTGTCTCCCCATTTCATGTGTACTGGTAGGTTTGCAATGTGTTTGAAAAAATGTCTCTACTAGAATGTATGCAAACTATTTGAAGAAAGTTATAAATCAATGTAATGTAAATTATTTGACAAATAGTACACAACCAACATTAGGAACAAAAAATACATCAATTTTTCCTAGAAATTGCATTGGGGACATTACAATTTGTAATGTGATGATCGAGATGAGAATAAGAGTATGAGGGTGCTTATAAATATTATCTAGACAAGAGGGAGGTGAGGCCAACTCACTTTTTTGTAAAAAACTAGTGTTCATTGATATGACCTTTTTACTTAGTTAATGGCTAGCTTCCAAGCATCATTGGGTCTTAGTCTATCACCCTTGTTGAGGGTGTCATCTATTTTTTCAATTTCTATGGCTTCTCTTAGTCTTCTTTTCATGTAGTGATATATTATTCATAATAGCTCTGTGTTATCCATGCATATATGGTGGAAAGTGTCGTGAGAGTGTTCTTTGAGAGCTGATTTATAAGAATGATCTCTAGATATGTCATGTTCCATGTTTTTTTAAGTGCACTTGTAGATATTGTATGGTTCCACTAATATAGACTTTGCCACAAAAGCATGGGATTTCATAAACACCTTTATGATTTATAGGATGTAGAGAGTCCTTCATTGATCCTACCAAGCGTTTTTTGGTATTTGCTAGAGTGGAGACCGACTTGGTGTTCCTCCTCATTATTTTGGTGATTCGACTTGTGGTGCCTTTGATATATAACAAAGTGGTTTTTGGGATGTCCATTTCTTTGTTGAATTTTATTCTATTAGTGACCTTGTAGAATTATTTTCCAATTTGTCCCTCCTTGTAACCATTCATACGAAAGATTTTTTTCTAATGTTCGATTTCCCCATTCAAATGTTCTATATTTAATATTATTGTGGCTCTTGTGGTGAGGGTGCGAATGAGTCCTACCTTTTGAGATGGGTGGTGATACCTACATGAAGGTATCTCTTTGTATGTGTATTATGTTTGTAGACCTAACATCTCAACATCCCATCCCCCTTCTTTATAAGCAATACATTCAAAAAAGTAAGATGGCCATCCTTTCCTATTTTTCATGCTCGACTTTTAATATGTAGGATAATGGATAGAATGTAATCTAGGAAAAATGCATTTTATATGAATCATATTTGTGTCAAATTCATGCAACATATATGCCTTAGGAAAGGATATACTAAGAAACGCTAGTGAGTCATCGTTTCTTACAAATGGTTGAAGTGATGATCCTCTTATGCATGATAAACTATTCATCTCATTTGAACTGAAGGTTTCCATCGTCTAATTTAGTTGTACCAATGACCCATAAAATGTACGAAGGCATAAGGAAGACTCTAGATCTCTTCTTGATCCAATAATTCTTGGGAAATTATCTTTATATATTATGACTACATTATTCTTGTCACATATCTCACTTAGGTTTGTGAACAAGCATTTTATTGGAGCATTTCTAGAGATCCATAGAAACCCCAACGATCGTTGAGATCATGTTGGTTTGACAATGAATGTGTCTCTCACAACCACTTCCATTACATCTTCCCACCATATGTTGATGTATTGTCATTGATGTCAAATATATGTAATGAAAATGATAATTGTGGAATGGAATTGATGCTCCTAAATGTTTTTGTATTTCTGTTTTTATATTTTTGGATAGGCATGCAAGTTTTGTATTAGTCGCATTTGCACACATATTTATGTACATGAAATAATAATTTGTAAATAACCATAAGTATGACACTTGTAAAATAAGCAAATTATGTGTGCTAACGTCCCACAAGTGTATTGGTGTTTGTGAGTCTCAAATTACAAAGATGCACTACAAAAGTCGCACGTCAACACAAACATTAACTTGTCAGAGATGTAATCCAGCATAATGACATATGAAGTAAATAGAATTCACAAAGTCGACACATATCTTAAGTTAAGAAGGTTACATATAGGCAAGAGATGATCGCTGTGAAGTAAGCTTGTAGAAGATGAATATCTAACTATTTGACAAGCTTCCAAGCATCACCGAGTGTTAGTCCACCATCCATATTGAGGGCGCCATCTCTTTGCTCAATTTCTACATATTCTCTCATTCTTCTTTTCATCCAGTGCTCTACTCTTGCTAACATATTTGTGTTCTCCATGTAGATATGGTGGGAAGTGTTGTTCCACAAGAGAAGATTTTTAAGAACGATCTCTAGATATGTCTATTGCACGTTCTCTTAATCACACTTGTAGAGTTTGTTTGGTTTCACCAATATAGACTTCGCCATAGGAGCATGGGATTCCATAAACACGTTTATGTTGCCTAGGATCTATGGAGTCTTTCACTAATTCCACCAAGCTTCTTATGTTGTTTATGGGCGTGAAAGCTAACTTGATGTTCCTCCTCAAATTTTTGGCAATTTGATTTGTGGTTCCTTTGATAGAAGGAACAATGATTTTTTGAATGTCCATTTCTTTGTTGAAGTGTCTTCTATTAGTGACATTGTGAATTGTTTTTCCAATTTGTTCCGCGTAACCATTCATACGAAAGACCTTTTTGAGGTGTTCGAGTTCCCCATTCAAATGTTCAATGTATCTCAGATTCTCATGGCAAGCATGTGAATGATACCTACCTATTGAGTTGGGAGGTTATTCGAATCTGAATGAAGGTATCTCTTTGTGTGTGTCTTCTTTCTACAGAATTGGCATCCTAGCATCCCATCACCCTTCTTTCTAAGCAATACATTCAAAAGAGGAAGACCACCATCCTTTCTATTTTCCATGGTTTCCTTTTAACATCTATAATAATTGATAAAATGTAATCTAGGAAAAATGCAGTTTATATGAAATTGGATTTGTGTCAAATTCAAATAACATATATGCATTAGGAAAGGGCACACTAATAAAAGCCAGTGAATCATCATTGCTCGCAAATTGTTGAAGTTATGATCCTCTTGTGCACATAGACAATTCATCTCATTTGAGCCGATGGTTTCCATCGTTTAATTTAGTTGTACAAATGACCCCTAAAAATGTCCCAAGACATAAGAAAAGCCCTATATTTCTTCCTATTTCAATACTTTGTGGGAAATTCTCTTTATACATCACCACTACATTGTTTTGGTCACATATCTCATTTAGGTTATTAAACAAGCTTTTTAATGGAACATTGCTAGAACTCCATAAAAACTCCAATTGTTGTTAACATTATATTAGTTTGACGATGAATGTGTATCTCACGACTTGTTCCATCACATCCTCCATGCTTAACCCACTAAAAGATTCTTTTACTATTAGTTATTCATGGAGCATCTTTAATACTCTATTAGTTATGTATGGACCAATAAAAATCACTTATCTTAATTTTTAACAAGGTAACCACAACCACTTTAATGTTCCCTCTTCAATGGTATGTTATCTATAAAAACTAGTACAATGAGATTGTTACTTTATGCAAATGTAGAAGCAACTTCCAATCTTAAGTGATTTAGATCATTCCTTATTTAGACTCCGTAGAGTCAAATTTTCAAAATATAAATATAATATAATATAAAATCTAATAACATAACCCCAATTCTTAATCCAAACATCCTAAACTTTTATGAAAACATCCTAAACTTTTATGAAAGTGAAAGAAGCCCTCTTATTTATAAGTTTCCTCCAAGAGATCTTGAATGTATTAATGGTACAACACTTAAGAATCATTAGATATTTGCCCCTTTTCCAATTCTCTATGACCGTATTTGACTTGATAGGGTTCCTCCTAGAGCTTTTGAATGTATTAATGGTACAACACTTAAGAATCATTGTATATTTGCCCCTTTTCCACTTTTCTATGACCATATTTGACTTTACCAAGATTATGTGTATTAGATATTTGCCCCTTTTCCAATTCTCTGTGACCATATTTGACTTTATCAAGCTCATATTTTTTTTTCCAAAGAAAAAAATCGTAAATAACTTTATTCACTTTTAGTAGATGGCCCTTATAGTCCATTATACAAATTACAACAAAAATGTTGTCAGTTACAATATTTGCCTCGAAAAGCACAAATCCACAATCCAAATCTAATGTTCATAGATCATCATATCATAAAGTTCACTAATTCCTTTCCAACAGATAGAAACAATGGGACATGAAATAAACTAAGTCTGATCATAGCAGACTTATATCATCACTCCTGATAAATCAGGTCAGATAAAAAATGTGATCAGTAGCAAAAAATATCAGAGCAGAACTAGCATGCTGAAAAAGTCTCAGAAAAGTCAAAATGCTGATAAAAAAACAGCTGCTAAAAAAGGTCAATTCCAGACCATCCAGAGATGAAAACATGGTATTCCAAATTCATTCAGTACCAAATATAAGAGGCCAACCAGCCCGCAAATCAAGCTCTGAATATTGTTGCTAAAGATCACCAATTTCGAAGGCACCTCAATGTCAGCCATGGCATCATTTCTGGAAATTCATCAAGAACCAGCAATCTGTCATATGACACATATGCATCAGTCACATGTCCTAAAATCATTTTTCGTTCAATGAAAAGACCTACACTTTTTTTTATATGGCAATATCTTTCTAAGAAAAATCAACACGGGGTAATAAAATAAAAAAATAAAATGTGTTTCGTGCTCAAACCCTGTGTCATGGTTTGGTTCTTCGCATAAATTAGTTAATGATGATGTCGAGACTAACAGTGCCCATTACATAGGGGTTATACATGTTTTTTTTATCTACTGAATTATTTTAGTTAAAGGTATGTTGAACATTGTGCTTTTTTTTCAGAAAAATGATTGATCGATATACTTATATATTTTGATAGAAGCCAAGGAGTTGTGTAACAGAAGTATGAAGAATATAGTTTAAAATTAATATAAAATTTTGAATTGTGATTTTTTTAAAGAAAAAAAATTAAAAAAATATTGTGTCAACATATTTGCCGATTTATTTTTAAATTTTGTCAAACATGGTAAGAAAAATATACCATCTTATTTATAAATCTTGAGATCCATGTCCTAAATCCATAATCCATGTGCACATAAACCTCCTAGCCCATGGTCATGATATACACCTTGTACATTCCACTACAATTTTGGAATTATAATTTCATTTATAATTTCATTCACAAATATGAAAAGAATAAGTTAGAGGCTTGTGGTGAATATGGCATCAACGGGGAGGCGTGAGGATGTTCTATTGTCAAGGTTGAGTGTTGAATGCTCAATGCCAGGGTGAATGTCAAGGGAGGATTGGAGGATTGACTTTGCTAAGAGTAAGCATCACTCAAACAATTACGTTAACTCTTCAAGAAAATGTTAGCATGTGATGTCACATTTTCAAGTCCATTATTTTAAAAATTCAAAATGTTAGCATCTAACATTTATGTCAGAAATGTTAGCATGTGATGTAACCTTTTTATGTCAATGAAGAAAATTGAAATTTATTTGAATAAAAAGTGATTTTCATTACATTATATTTATTTAAAGATTGTAAGTTAACTATTAATTTTTTTTAATTTAATAATAAATTTGTTGAAAGTTAAAGTTTAAATTTATTAATGAAACTTTGCGTTAAAGGATTTTATTTATTTTAAGAGGGTTCAGATCAGTGAAATTTTGAAAAAATGAATAGATCAAGGTGGAATGTTATATTATTGGGAAAAAAAATCATGAAAAAGTTGAGTTTGTCCATTTCTTAGCTTATTCCATAGTTGAACTTGTGAAAATGTAATTTGATCACTAAGAGTTATATTAGACAATATCATAACTCTTACAAGTGATGGAGGCATTTACACTACGGTTAGTGCCATAAAAAATGAAAATGCATTCTTTTAACATAAGAGATGAGAAAATGTGAATGTTGTGGATTCAACGTGAATGGTTATTTCAATCTCAATGTTTGTAGACTATCTTTTTAAATGCTTGAAGTTCTAGCATCGAAACTCGACTTATAATACACTAAACTTGTGTAGACCATAACTTAACCAAACAAAGTCAAGATCAAACATACTTAGGCTTTTCAAAAAACTCGTAAAGAGATACACATGATTCAATAACTAAATTGTTGACTCAAATGCTTGCATATCTTTTTTTTAATCCATCATTATATAGTTCAAGAATGAACAAAATGGAGCCAAACAATGTCGAATTGCATGTTGATAGAAATAGATGAAAGCATTATTATATCAATTGGGTGTATCTCAAATGATTGAGAAGACAAACTGTGTTTTTTCCTTCACCCTAATTTAAATCCACTATGTGATATCTTTGCTCTTCATAAATTGAATGTTTTTAAAATATTAACCTAAACTTAAATATTAAAGAATTTAATTTATCATAAAAATTTTGATTTATCATAAATATTATCTTTGAAATGAAAACGCATATCCAATAAATTTCCAAAAAAAATATAACTATCATAACCACATCAATATGAGGCGAATAAAGCCCAACCTGAAAATGATAAATTTTATAATAAATCAACAAACTGGTATGAACTTGACTTGATAATGGAACTTAACCATTCAAAACCCAAGCTCAAAGTTATAAAAATGCACTATTGGGAACTTAAAAAAATGGAAATTTGAAGGCCCCATCATTGAAGATTTTTTTTTTTCCAAAGAAAAAATTTGTAAATATTTTATTCACATTCAGCAGAAGGCCCCATCATTGAAGATGTATAACACAAGCAAATCGATGATTAAATAAATCCACTCGGGAAAAAGAAGCACAAAGTTATCAAAATGCACTATTGAGAACCTAAAAAAAATGGAAATTTGAAGGCCCCATCATTGAAAATGTATAACACAAGCAAATCGGTGATTGAATAAATCCAATTGGAAAAAGGAAGGACCATGCACAATTGTTGTTACTCATAGTATTGGGAATATATTGTTGTTACTCATAGTATTGGGAATTAATGTATATTGTTGTTACTCATAGCATTGGGAATTAATGTACAAAGGGCAGCAAGCAATAAAGTTACATAATATAAAATATATTCCATCACAACATTACTCATAGCAATGCGAATTAATGTATATTGTTGTTACTCATAGCATTGGGAATTAATGTACACAGAGCGGCAAGCAATAAAGTTACATAATGTAAAATATATTCCTTCAAGACATTATGGTATGCCCCCACTCAAAATGGTATGGCACAATTGAATGGCATAAGGATAGCCAAGTCAAAAAAATAAAATGCATGGGAAAGCACTTAAAAATCCAAAAACATATTTGTCATTATCATGATGAGTATGTTTGGAGATGTGAGTTTAATTGAACGTACACTACTACATGAGAAACAGCTAAAGTGATTAAATGTCAAAGTCATATAAAGTTTGGTTAAATAAGATCTTAAAATAATTGAGTTCGTACATTGCTACATTGACAATAATCCAATAAAAATCAGGTAGTACATTTGGCAATAACTTAATGAAAGTTTTTCTTTAGCTTTTGGATACAGTGCAGAATTGCCTAGATTGGTTAGACCTTAAAAGATTTGATTTAGTATCTTACTAATAATTTAGTAAACGCTTTCATTAACATTGCGATACAATGTGGAATGGATTAGTGATAACTTGCAAGATTTTGGTAAAAGGTGATATCAAAATAAGTGTGATTTAAAACTTTAGAATACTCTATTGATGTTATGTCATGGGTTGTTTTATTTTAACTTTTTTTTAAAGAGTGCAATTGAAGTCTTTTGTTACACTTTTTTAATTTATAAGATAAAATAATTGAGTGGGCATTTTCAATGTTGTCTTTATAGTGAATTTTATATTTGTTTGTTAAGCAAAGGATAAAGAGATTCTAACTTTTGGTAGAGCAAGCATGAAGCCTTTTGAAAATTGTTTTAAATTCATTGGGACCAATGATTGAGGTAGTGAATTTTGTATTTATTTGATATGTAAATAGATTTTTTATTATTATAAAAATATATATAATTATTTTAATTTTATATATAAATAATGGATATGAAAAACAAAATTATAAAATGTTTTGATATTAAAATATTAATTGATATAAATATTTATGGTTTGAATATTAATTGATATAACCATGTTCATACATGATATAGAAATAAGTTCTATAAAACTTTCTCTAAATTGGAAAATACAAACCAAAACCAAAAAGCAACAATTCTTAAATGATGAAAATAACCAGCATAGATCCAAATCCTAGGCTCTATCAAGAGCTGAGAGGGATCAAATATCTCTAGGTGCAAACCTCTTCTTAGGTATTACACTCAATGAGCTATCAACTTTGGTGTGTCCTATATATACCATTGATTTGATTCAAACCAAAAGACACATCTTTTTATTTAAGGTCAACATATAATATATTTATTATTAATATTTAATATTATTTATGGCCTACATATAATATTTAATATTATTTTTTATTTTGTTAGGAACGAACATTACAACATCTCCCCATAAATGGTTTTAAAACCATATGCAAGGCCCTCCTAAAACCAAGGGTTGTTTAGGAGGCCTTGCACATGGTCTTAAAACCATTTGCAAGGCCCTCCTAAACCATGTAGAATAAAACCATGGGGTTTTTTAGAAGGCCTTGCACATGGTTTTAAAACCATGTGCTCGGTCCTCCTAAACCATATACAATAAAACCATGGGTTGTTTAAAAGGCCAACATTTTTTTTGCAAATAATTCAATTTTTATTTTTTTATTATTTTGTTAGGTAGGAACATTACAACATCTCCCCCATATTGTGTTTTTTTTATGATCCACATTTTTTGGGGGGATAATTAAATTTTTACTTTTTTATTGTTTTGTTAGGTAGGAAGATTACAACATCTCCCCCATATTAGGTTGTTTTTCTGGCCGACATTTATTTTGTTTTATAATTAAAAAAGTCTATTTTTTTATTAATAAAAATAACGTTACGTAACGTTACAAGATCTCCCCCATACTGGGCTGTAGAGAGCCTCTCGGCTCAATCACAATTTAGCAATGAAGTAACACAAAAGGGTGCCAAAAACTTATCTAGAAGTGGAAATTCATGAATCAAATTATTCAAATAAGTTCATGTAAAGATAGAGAAATTAACAAGAGTATTGAGATTACTCAAACTCTCAAAGATGACATTGTAAATGAAGTACTATTTGAAGGAATGAAGAGACTCCATAAATCTAAAAACACCAATTCTAATAGGATTTGACAATCCATATAGAAAACATAATTTTCATTTACAATTAGTTGTCATGAAACTTTTGGGGAGAGTTGGATTGAGTTTAAAAAGAAAAAAGGAGAATAAAAAATGATTTTCGATTAATCTTTAACCTTTCATTTTGTTTTTTTTTTAAAGATAGCATATGCTAAAATATTTTTTTCTTAAAATGTTTTTTATACTTATAGTATTTGTAAGGATTGACTTTCCTACTTATTAACTAACTTGGTTTTCAATAATACCATTGTCATATATATCATCATCGAGAACATTATCATCTACATCTATCTGCTCATCTTCTTCGAATTCTTCGTTTGACAGTACATCTACCTCATGCCCCTCTACATCATCATCTTCTTCAATATCATCGCCTTCTATTACAATATACTTTGCATGTCTTCCTCTTGGATCATATCTAACAACAAATGAACAACCTAATTTACATAGAACCTCAGGATAGAAGACTCGCATTGGCTTAGAAGAACATAGGTCTCTGTATTCGAGTCAAACGTCCTTGTATTAACCATGGTAAATCCATTGGCATGTTTAATAATAGTTTTTCAGGATGACATTCATTCATCTGCAACCTATACCATTTGACGACGCCCATAACTAACTTGAAGGATTTAAATTCACACTCAATTATATCATCCAAATACCCATATTAATTGATATTGTCTTGTGCATTATCACTTCTAGAGGAAACATTAGTGACTTGAAATACTATAGTTATCCCACGGTTTGAGGTTTTATTTTTGTCATCCAAATTTTTGATGCAAAATTTATGGCTATTTTACCACATAACCCTGTAGTGTTTCAATTGCAATATGCCCAACACATAAAAAATAAATTATTAAGTAATAAACAAATTTATACTTAGTAAATATTTTAAAAAAGACACACCATTAATTACATTAATATAATGGAAAATAACTGAAAATGTGGGTGAATATGCTTACTTATTTATCTTTTAAACGGTATGCTAAATCTATTTCCCTCTGCATAATATTGGGATCTTGATTATGGGGAGCTCATTTAACTAATGTAGCCACCCCTTCCCATGATAACTTACCAGCATGTCGTATACATTGTTTTATCCATATCTTCATCCAATCAAGATTGTTTGCAATGTATAAATATAGTACTACATCCCACTCTCGACCAACTATATGAAAACAAATTAATAAGGATAAAGAATATTAATAATTAATGGAACAATATAAATTAAATAAGTACAAAATAGATTAAAAAACAATAGTCAAAAGTATTATAGATCTCAACCATCTAATTTATAGCTTTCATTGTCCTCATTCTAGGTTTCCTAACCAGGGCCTCCCATCCAAATTTGTTGATGGACCTCACATCCTAAATACGAGGCACCTTCATATTTCTTCCTAATTTAGGAAGTATTGACTAATATACACAAAGGAATGCTATACCATATATCCCTCCACCATAGAACCCTCGGGATGTTCTCTTTGTCTATTGAAATCCTTCAATGAATTCAAGTCCCTCTCCATCATCAACATTGATCATGTGTGTATAGGTCTACACTTTTCAATCTTCTCAACTTGATGTATGGGATAGTGTTCTTGCAAGTTGAAAAATGTCAGAGGTAGATACTTTTTCATTTCACACATTCACTAAGGAATTTCTCTCCTCCAATATTTTATATCTTATTTATGGATTTCTTTAGATGACAACCACCTACACATGATACAAGCAAAACACAAGTTTCAACAAAATAGTATATACATTACAAGTAAAACACATGTCAACAAGTTCTGCAACAAACATTTTGCATATAAATTGTAATTTACCTCATGTATTTTTCAAGATCATATATAACGTGTTTCATGTTGTTGTCGAAGTTGTCAGGGAAAGACAAAGGTAAAACATACTATAACAAAACAAAATCATTATTTTTTTGAAAATAAAACAAAATTAAAATAGATAAAAACAAGTATTACCAATATATATAGAAATATATCAAAATAATTACCTTAATGAAGGTATGCCAATCATGATTGTTCACCCTACCAAACTCATTGTTCTTCGTTAATATATTCTTTATGTTTGAAGAAAATACCGTGGAAAATTTAATTTTGAGAATGACCTGTGTTACAACATTGCGTTCTTGTTGTGTAAATAACCATGGAATGTTATTTCAATCTACTCCATTGATATTTGAATCAATCATATTTTTCATTGCATGATTGGGTTCTTGAATGTCACTAGAAATTTTGACAAATTTTTCTTTGCTGCTCCTTCCATCTAAGATTCTCCACAACATTTTTGTTGTGTTTTTCTTGATATGCATTGTATCAAACAAATGAGCGATTTGAGCTATTTGTAGGTGCTCACAGCAAGGAAACCTATTGAATTGTTTGGGGTAGCTTGACATTCCTCATGGACGCCAATTAATGCCTTCATGAAGACCTTCATGAAACATTAATAAAATTACAACAATAATTGTTAGATACAGTAAACATGAAAATTCAATACAAGACAAAATTGCAAAACATTGGATATGATACACGTGATTTGTTTTCCTTGACGAAATCTATTATATTCCAACTTCCATAGGTGAGGTGTCATTCTTCATGGTTTTATAGCAGTCTCTTCTTTCCAATTGAAAAGATGTTTTTCGGTGGTTCAATGCATGTTGTTCTTCGGGAAGAAGTGCTTGTATTCATCAAATGCCTCCTTTCCTAAACTTCTTGAATGGCAATATTTCATGCTAGGACCACAAACTGGACATGCAAATTTACCCTTTGTTTGAATACCTGCAAGAAATCGATTAATACCATAATTTGTTATATAACAAGGAATTATTTAAAAAACATGCATGATATTATCATATGTAATTAAAGTGCAGTATTGTGTTACATACTACACAAATGTGTCATCCCTAGGGCATCATGAATATTCCATGTAAGTATTCCATTGAATTGATATTTCCTTTTCCCTATTGGTTTAGAGATGTTGTACATAGTGATGTCATCCCATAAATTTAGCTCGTCGACAAGAGGCTCACTATATACATTCATATCTTTCACTTGGTACTTGCCTAACTGGTTAAAAATACACATAGTTACTAGGCTTCTATATATATATATATAATAAATATGCAATAAACAAGCTAAATGAAATGCTACTTTCAAACAAATATCAATATAAACAAATACCTAGAACAATCATTGCCAACATTGTGTGCTCCCTCTAATTATTGTCTATAATAAAAATTGGCCAACTAAATAAAAAGACACGATCTCACCAAATAGATCGACACCATCAATTCCCAATGATAGCCTAACATTATGAGGCTCTTCTTTAAAAGTTGACGATGTTTCTTTGGTGTTCCTAAATACAGAACCATCTAAAAGCATTTGAAGAACATCGTCTCCACTTTTTTTCTATGTGTGCTAATCCATAAATTGTGTTGTGATTTGGCACCTAAACAATCACTAGAAATGTTGAATTATGATAATATAACGAAGAACCTTGTGAGGATTTGTATTTATTACTCGATCAGTTCAATATCTATCGATTTGACATTGTGGGAATTTTATTTCCAATGGGCATTGTCCATAATATATAATATGTTCATTGGGACATGCATCAATAGCCTAAAAATCCATTTCAATACCCTTCATAAGGGTAGATATTTCTCAGTACGTGCAAGGTAGCTTTTTTGGCAATGATAAGGAAAAATCACTTATCAATCTACAACATTAAAAATAACTAGTTAATGCAAACAATAATAATCAATAAATTTTGCATCTTTAATTTACACATTAATTGACACTAAAATAGAGGAAAGAAAGTTGACCTTTACGTATATGTGAAGAATTATATTGTGTACCTTAGGACCTATGTGAGACACGTGTTTATAACACCATTCAATTTCAAGTTCACCAACAACATTACAACAGAGAGAATATTTTTTGAGCCTTCAGAAAGGGGTTGCGTGGCCCTCTGAAGCATATTCATCTCCTTTGTCCTTGTCCTGTAAGTTGGCCTCATCCATGGGAACATTAAATATGTCTTGTATCAATTTATTTGTCATATCATCCTCAAATGTATTTTTAGTGTCATCTTCTTCCATATTATTTACTTGATGTTTGATACCCGTACCATCTTCCTCAACTTATACAATATTATTTTTGCAAATACTTTCGACACAAGGTAGTGTCACGTACCTAGGAGGATTTGGTATTATAAATAATACAAGCAATCAAATAAAATTAGAGTATATAGAAAATATCAAAACAAAATAAAAAATTATAAGAATAATCATTATATATATATATACCTATAATGATAACTTACCATGGGACGGTATTCATACCCCACTTTAAAGTGCTCACACTCCCTGCAATGTCTTTCAACTATTTTTATTAAAATTCTTCTTCAATTAAAGCCCATGCGTTCATAGCAAGGGAAACAAAATTTTCCATCACCCTTTCCCGCCAATCGTGCCCTTAACTTATCAAGTAGCCTTAATTGTGTAGGAATTGGCATTATAAGTACCTATTACAACAACATCCACTGAATCAATATAAGTAAAATATACGAATATATTCATAGAAAAAAATATCATCAAATATGGACCCCATATGTACTAGTTAATTAAGCCATTGTTAGCATAAATTTATTGAAGCTTTATAACAATAGTTAACAATTACTTAACAAATCAAAACCATACAATTTTACCACAAGATTTAAAGACAAATAAGAGATTAACTAGGCCAAGACAAATTGTATTGGTCATTAAAAATAAAAAAACAATTTCCATTCTTTAAGTACTCTAATTAGATCATTAGAAGAGCCTATATTTTCTTCTCTACAAGATATAAAATTCCAATAGATAACTAATCTCAATTCTAGCTATGGATGGAATATAGGCTATGATATATTAATATATTGGATAAATTGACCTAAATCACTTTACAACTCAAATCTTTAATATAGATATTATAAGTGGTTATTCTTTTGGTGATTCATAAATGGTTTACTCACTAAATTCATGATACAGTATGCCCATTTACAAGATTTATTTATACTAAAGTGACTTAGAAATTTAATTTATTATCCCATAAACGATATTTATATGCCATAAGTATACAAGGAAGGAGCTTAATTAGTTTTTGAACTATTTAGGTGAAAAGGTTTCATCGAGATCTAATGAGTATAATAGCTGGAAACCAATATATCCTAATAGAAGGATTTATTTTTATATGAACCTAAATGATCATTTTTTTGTAGGTACAAAATGAATAAGTGGAAAGTTTGAGGATGAACCCCACAATGAAGAAATCCCAAAGTGATTTGTAGTTTTTAGACCAAGAAAAGAGAAACCATACTTGACAAAGAGTGGACATAATAACCATGAGAGAATCGAGTCAAGGGAAAATTAGCAAGAGATTATGGATAATGATGTTGATATTTTTACCATGCCATTAGGAAAGGCCATGTGTAATTTGTAGATATATGTTAGGTATAAATAAATATGTTTACAACATGGATATAGTTGTAGCATGGGAAAACATAGCTATAAATATAAGGATAAGAACAAAGTTGATAATGATAAGGTTACTAACCAAATGAACTCTTAAGATTAAAAGTGAACACTTGATATGTTATCAGGATCGATGGAAAAATATACTCATGTAATAAATAGTTTTTATGTGTAATCCAATATATAAAATTATGGGTTGAGTGTTTAAAATTATGCCTCGTGCACTTTTCTTCTAATTTTCTTACTCCATTATGCATAGGATTCACCAATTTTTTAGGTATGAAGTTGAGAAGATTTGATGTGTGCAAACCATCATTTATAGATACACTTAATCCGATCCTCCTATGTCCTCTCCATCCAAATTATATGTTAAACATTTATGATCTAGTCCAAAACTATGCGAAGAGGCACCAAGATGATACTAAAGATCTTTTACACAAGTAGAGGCATCAAGATGATACTGAAGATCTTTTACACAAGTAGAGGCATCAAGATGACACTAAAGATCTTTTACATACACTTGTGTAGAAAGAGTGCAAAGATGAAAAGAAAAATGTGAATTTTGTATGAGATTGCAAATTATGTACAAAATTACGCGAGAAGAAACAAATTGACCATTTCTCAGGTGAAGGAGAAATTCTTCACCGAAACCCATGAGAAATTTGTAGAATTGGTGCCTCAGTTGTTGAAAAAACTATTAGATGAATCCAGAAAAAACTAAAGACCAAGAATTACTTAAGAAATTGATCTGAGGAGCAAGAACAAACCTGTCGGAGTCGTTTGAGAAAATTGCAGACGAATTCTGTCAAGAACAAGTAGCAGAAGAGAGAGTTTCAGTTGAAAGTATTGAAAAAAGATTCTATACTGACTTTACTAAGCAATTTATTTGTTCACTACCAACACTGTTGTTCAAATTTCTAATCGACATAGGAGTAGGTCATATAGTCAAACCTCAACCATCACTCATCGAACCGCTTGCAAACACTAACTGGGAAGAAAAACATAAGGCGTGGGAAAAATTTATTGCATAAAGGGAGTGGGAGTACTTCTTGAACAAATAGAAAGAACTATTCGAGCTTACTTAAGTGTTAGGTAGGCTATGGGGGGGTAGTTGGCCATGTGTTGGGGTAGAGTAAAAGGATTCTAGTGGACGTGAGAAAATACCACCATCAGCAATTAAAAGTCGACCTAAGAAAAAAATTGAGTAGACAGTGACTCACAAAGGTACATCGGACCTACAAAAGACAAAAAGGGAGAAGAGGTAGAAAAGAAGGGAAGAGATACGAGAGAAAGCTATAGCGCTCCAAAGAATAATGGTTGGTAGGGTGATAGAGCAAGAGAAAAATATGCCACAATCGGGTCATGACTGACAGGAAGAAGGTGTAGATGAAGAGGTGTCTCCAATGGAAGAAGATTTGGGGATAGAGTAGTAATAAGCTATCCAACTAGAAATAACCTAGGAGGTAAGACCTCTATCTCCGATAAATTCGAGTACCCAAATGCAAGCCATTGTCGAGGAGGACCTGAGACTAAGAGCCGGTGAGTTCGGTATATGGAGCCGACTAGACGAAGAAGTACATAATGAAAATCATCTAGTGATCCATTGACCGAAGGAAGGAAATTGGGTTACACTTCAAGCATACCCATCCAACCGAATCATTCATTTACTCTACCCCGGACATGAAGGAGCACCCCCCTGCCAAACACAGCTTTACAAAACACAGACCAAATAGACTCATTAGCACAACAGTGCAGTTGACATCGACAAAAGAAGCCGAAATTGACTGACAAGTTGTCGAAACAGAACCGACAAACAAAACATCTGATGAAAACGAAAGCTCGATCAAGACTATTTGCAGAAAAAGAGATACACAGAAAATCCCACTACCCCCACCACCACCCCTGCCATCGCCACCCCCTGAAGAAGAAGCTGGTGCCGACATGGGGCACAGTTCAGCAAACATTCCCCTCTATGAGGGTGATGAAGACCCTAGGATACATTGGTTCATCTGTGAGTCGACATGGGAGGCCAATCAAGTTACAAATGAGGATAGACAAATGGTGCAGTTCACAGGTGCACTACGAAAAAGAGCATTAACTTGGTATATGACCTATACCGAAAGAACACCTAACACATATAATGTTGAGATTAAACAACAATTTCTATCCTTCTTCAAAACACCAGATGCAAAGCATCTGGCAATGAAAAAACTAAAGTCTACAGTTCAGAAACCAGCAAAAACCATTCGAGACTATGATAAAAGATGGAAAGACCTTTCGAGCCAAATAGACTATGTCATTGATGAACAATTATTGATTCAATGGTTTCTTGCAGGACTATCCCAAAATATCGAACAACACATAAGCCTTGATACATTTAAAATGTATGAAGAAGCACTGACAAAAGCTCTACAAATCGAGATGGATGAGGACTACCCAACATACCTTGTTGTCGATGCACGAATTGAAGAATAGTTGGAAATCATGCAGAAATCCTTGTGAGAACTGAACCTCAAGGGTCAGGAGATATGGTGCACAAAATGTTCTATAGCCGTCCACACCAAAGATAATTGTCGATAGGATGTAAGTTGACAAGACGTCCATTTTGTTCAGACAAAATGTTTCTATGATATCTGTTAGGAGCATGGAGATCATACGACAAAATATTTCCCATACAACATGAATAATGGAAAAACTTCTTGGTGTGCAATCTATGAAGTTAAGAGTCACGCAACAACCAACTACCACTTAAATTTGAAAAACTGACAAAACAATCAGGCAGTCTACCAAACAAACTCCGTGGTCAGAACAATGATAATGCCTCAAACGAACACAACGTACCAAACAATCGACAATACAAAGGCCGTAGATATGAACACCGATTCGATAACTGTCGTGGAGGATTTGGATTTTGAGGACGATTCTCTGGAAATCATGACAATTGACCACAACGACTAATTCAATGCTTCACATGCTATAAATAAGGACATCGATATGTAGACTGTCCATATAAAGACATAACCGACCTAAAATTTTGTACTAGTTGTGGTGTGAGTGACCACTCATTAGAATATTGTCCCACCATACTTGACAAAATTAATAAAAAGAAGAATGATAATGTCTTGTCTTGTGTTCAAAAAAGTGATATAATTCGCACAAAGAACCTACACATAGTAAGTAGACAAGGAATGAAAATTGGAGGTGACAATCCAAGCATAAGCAAGATTAAAGATAAAAATGAATATCCTAACCCTATAAAGCAAAAACGATTGTATAACGATGCATCGAACATGTTTCAAAAATTTGCTACACAAGAAGATGTCAATGACTATTTGCAGAACATACTTCATGAACTATTGAACCTAATACATAAAGATAAGTTGGTGGCAAAATTAATTGACCTACTATACAATATTAAAAAAAAATGATACAGATAAACAAACTAAGAGTATATGCAGCTTAAATAAAAAAGATAAGAATGATGCCGACCCACTTGTCGATCTCGAAATAGAAGGTTACCACGTTCAACAATTCGTTCTCGACTTTGGATCCCAAGTAAATATAATGACGATGGATACATGGGAATAGTTGGGTAGGCCCCGAATGAATGAATCGACCATATATTTAAAGCTAGCCAATCAAGGACTGATCGAACCCATACGCATTTGGAGAAATGTCAATATAATGATAAAAGGCATTTCGACAAAAGTCGATTTTGAAATCATCAACCCTAAGGAAGGATCTAACTCCTTTCCAACCTTGGTAGGATGCCCATGGGGCATAAAAATGAAGGAATCTATCTCATTGGAAAAATAAAGGATAAAACTAAAAGGGAATGGACAGAAAGTGATTGTCCCCATTCATCCTTCATAAGGAGTGTTAGAAAATAGGACCGCAGAGCAATAACACATATACAGTTAAATCATTAAGCAAGATGCAAAACACATTAAATAGTACATTACAAAGAGACATAGATATAACGTGCTTCACCCAAATGATGGGCTACGTCCACAAAGAAATTGCCAGCCCTTTTATTATAGTCCGGAAAGATGAAGGGATAAAACCTACAGCAAAACCGCTGCACTTCCTCTTCATGCTCTCATAGTCTCTCTCACACAATCACAGAGATTGTTTACAATGCAAAATAATACCATACACAGTCATGTTACAATGCTTTATTTTATAGGGAAAATACTATGGCTAACCCAATACCATGGGTCCACAAAATTGTTGGCCAACACACATCCCAAAAATGTTTCTCGGGGGCTCCGCCCCCGAACCCTCATTTTGTTGATGTATTTGTAACTTCAGAATGTATTCACTTGTATCTTATGTATTATACCCCAATGTTTATTCTGGGAAGTGTCTGCAATGTATTTGAATTATGTCATGCCCCGATGTTCCTAATGGGAGATTCAATAATGTAAACAAGTCATGTAAATTCATTGTGGGTAACCCTCCTACTGATCAAGGGTTAAAGTCCCCACAGTTGTGGGGCACTAGGGTTATTAGACTCTCCTAGAGAAGTCAGCCCTAGGTGAGTTAATGTAAGTCGGGTCATTAGTACCCCAGTTGTGGTTACTCAAGCCTGCATAACTGAGTTAGGATTACTCAAGCCTACATAACAGAGTTAAATGTTAAGTGAACGAAAGAGTATAAATAGATAGTGAGACTCTCTATTTATATCACACACACTCACTCACTCGGGTGCATAAGTGAGAGAGGGAGACTACTATTGTCGGGAGATCATCTTACTGTTTTGGGTTTTACTTTTGGTGCTGATTCTATCTTTAAGGAAGTTGTGGGGTTTTCTCCTTTGTGGTTTCCTCGAGTAAAATCTTTGTGTCTATTGTCTCTTGTGTTTGATTGATGTGCTTGTTATTCTCTTAGTTAAAGATCCTAAGATAATGCTAGCTTGAATGATAAAAATCTAACATGGTATCAAAGCTAACCTGAGAAGAAGACATTGTGCAGTTGTAGAAGCTATGGATTCTTAATTTTTGGGTCTCTCTCCACAATCCATCAGCAAAAGTATGCTAAGATGACTCTCCATTTAAGGGCACATCTTTATGTCGAAGTGGAATTTGATTATAAGCATTTTTAGTTTTTGGTGCTGGAAATTAGGGATTTTTACAGAAGAAGAATTTTTGAGTGAGCATGGAATCAGATTTATCTCCTCATAAAAATCGAATTTTAGAGACCTGGGTCAATATTTTTGGTTGGGTGTAACTCCGAGAAAGTCAAACCCTAGTTTGACCCCGAGCTGGAAAAACCCTAAATACTAAAACTGATACGTTTTGGTAAATTCGCTATATCTCAGGATTACAAAAGTATCAGAGGCCAAAACTTTCACAAGTCGAAGATAAAATCCTGATGTACATTGTGTCCAAGTTTCAGCCTTATATTCACTATATTATAAGAATTATGATTCCTCCACATTAGGGTTCCATCCTCTTCCAGGATTCATCACTAAATAGGACACTTGGGGATAATTGCTATATCTTGGGATACATAATTCTAAATAAAATTTATCAAGATGTTCCAGAAAGGGAACAAAATTCACATTCTATGGTAGAATTTTTAGACTCTGAAGATGAAACAGTGACACGTGGTAGTCCGCACAACTTCACTATTCTGAACAATCCTAAAACAGGTCACCTTGTGAAACTGCTCATAAATCCCAATTGGTGAAACCAATTCTGATGAAAACTATGTTGTTAGAACAGGGATAGCCGATGCTACCTTGGCATGAAATTTTAGACATAGAAGAGTAGTAATTTTGGAGATATCAAAAATATACTATCAGGAAGTTCTGTAGAGGAAATTGGTAAACTAGGGCTTCCTGTTTTGAGAGCTTCCTTCCACTGTTTTCAGAAAATGAGTACATTGGACAGATCTCCTTGAAGATATATATATTTCTATCCAATCAGATCTAAAATATTTCAAGTTTTTAAAATTGGGGTTTCTCTAACAAACCCTAGACTAGCCAGCTCCGAAACCAGGACGGACACCTCAAATCGGTAAGATCTAATCTTCTTCTATTTTCATTTGAGCTTCTCATTTCAAAGTCATCTATCACATCAGCTTCATGATAATCTTGTTTAATTTGAAAACTTACAAGAATGGAAGTATATGATCTCTCTGAGGAAAATGAATTGGACACCTACATAATTAGAGAGGTTCCAATTCCAGAGGGAGATGAGGCTAAAAGCCTTAAACAAGAAGAACTTGGTCAAGGCCAAGAAGATCATTTCTGATTCAATCATGGATCAATTTTTACCACAAGTGTCTTCCCTTAAGACACCAAAGATTTTTGATTCCTTGACCAATATATTTGAAGGGAAGAACATAAATCAGAATATGACTTTGAGAAAATAGTTGAAGAATGTAAAGATCCAGAATGTAGAGACCATACAGTCATACTTTACGAGGGTCTCTCAAATCAAAGAACAACTTCTAGCAGTAGAAGAAGAAGTGGAGAATGCAGAAGTTGTGATAACCACCTTGAATGGCCTCCCAGGATCATGGGATGAATGTGTGCTAGAAGAAAGTGATTACTTTTAGCAGACTTTGGGAAGAGTACACATAAGAAGAAGAAGCTTGACTCATAATAAGAGAAGAGAAGATGGGAGCAACTGAATATCAATCTCTCACCATCCAAAGAATATCCCTCAAGCGATGAGGAATACGAAGGACTCAACTCTTGAAGAAAATCTTATCCATCTTAGCATTTGGATAAGAAATGATGAATGAAGAAGATGATGAAGCTGAAGGCTCAAGAAGGAGTCTACCCACGAAACAAATAAAGGTAAGTATTCAATTGTCATTTCATGATATTGTATTTGTTATGCATTTTTTTATATTCAGTTGATGTATTATGCATGATAGAATGTCTCAATTAATGAAATTATACTACTAATACGCATGCGATGGGTAAGTAGCTCATGGTGCTATACAACTCTCCATTGCTACTTATCTAGAATGAAACCTCTTTGCTGGCATATTGGATTAGTGCACAATCTCAATGTTGTCCTGGTAGAGATGGAAGGCATCTAGAAAAGTTTCCGTGAGATATGGATGAATGTTGTATTGGCTAAAATAGTTGCATGATCATATATTTATGCATAAGAATTTTCCTTTATTGATATTCCGTATGAAATGTTTCTAACCATACAACTAATGCATTTGACTTATCGCGTACAATCACCTACAAGCAAAGAAGGATGAGACTTGTTTCAAAGAACAAGTGACGAATGTTTTTTATACTTATAGTATTTGTAAGGATTGACTTTCCTACTTATTAACTAACTCGGTTTTCAATAATACCATTGTCATATATATCATCATCGATAACATTATCATCTACATCTATCCACTCATCTTCTTCAAATTTTTCATTTGACAGTACATCTACCTCATGCCCCTCTACATCATCATCTTCTTCAATATCATCGCCTTCTATTACAATATACTTTGCATGCCATCCCCTTGGATCATATCTAACAACAAATGAACAACCTAATTTACATAGAACCTCGGAATAGAAGACATACTCACATTGGCTTAGAAGAACATCGGTCTCTGTATTCGACTCAAACGTCCTTGTATTAACCATGGTAAATCCATTGGCATGTTTAATAATAGTTTTTCAGGATCACGTTCACTCATTTGTAACCTATACCATTTGACGACGACCATAACTAACTGGAAGGATTTAAATTTACACTTAGTTATATCATCCAAATACCCATATTAATTGATATTGTCTTGTGCATTATCACTTATAGAGGAAACATTAGTGACTTGAAATACTATAGTTATCCCACGGTTTGAGGTTTTATTTTTGTCATCCAAATTTTTGATGCAAAATTTATGGCTTATTTACCACATAACCCTGTAGTGTTTCAATTGCAATATGCCCAACACATTAAAAATAAATTATTAAGTAATAAACATATTTATACTTAGTAAATATTTTAAAAAAGACACACCATTAATTACATTAATATAATGGAAAATAACTAAAAATGTGGGTGAACATGCTTACTTATTTATCTTTTAAACCGTATGCTAAATCTATTTCCCTCTGCATAATATTGGGATCTTGATTATGGGGAGCTCATTTAACTAATGTAGCCACCCCTTCCCATGATAACTTACCAGCATGTCATATACATTGTTTTATCCATATCTTCATCCAATCAAGATTGTTTGCAATGTATAAATATAGTACCACATCCCACACTCGACCAACTATATGAAAACAAATTAATAAGGATAAATAATTTTAATAATTAATTGAACAATATAAATTAAATAAGTACAAAATAGATTAAAAAACAATAGTCAAAAGTATTATAGATCTCAACCATCTAATTTATAGCTTTCATTGTCCTCATTCTACGTTTCCTAACCAGGGCCTCCCATTCAAATTTGTTGATGGAGTTCACATCCTAAATACGAGGCACCTTCATATTTCTTCCTAATTTAGGAAGTATTGACTAATATACACCAAGGAATGCTATGCCATATATCCCTCCACCATAGAACCCTCAGGATGTTCTCTTTGTCTATTGAAATCCTTCAATGAATTCAAGTGCCTCTCCATCATCGACATTGATCATGTGTGTATAGGTCTACACTTTTCAATATTCTCAACTTAATGTATGGGATAGTGTTCTTGCAAGTTGAAAAATGTCAGAGGTAGATACTTTTTCATTTCACACATTAACTGAGGAATTTCTCTCCTAAAATGTTTTATATCTTATTTATGGATTTCTTTAGATGACAACCACCTACACATGATACAAGCAAAACACAAGTTTCAACAAAATAGTATATACATTACAAGTAAAACACATGTCAACAAGTTCAGCAACAAACATTTTGCATATAAATTGTAATTTACCTCATGTATTTTTCAATATCATATATAACTTGTTTCATGTTGTTGTCGAAGTTGTCAAGGAAAGACAAAGGTAAAACATACTATAACAAAACAAAATCATTATTTTTTTGAAAATAAAGAAAAATTAAAATAGATAAAAACAAGTATTACCAATATATATAGAAATATATCAAAATAATTACCTTAATGAAGGTATGCCAATCATGATTGTTCACCCTGCCAAACTCATTGTTCTTTGTTAATATATTCTTTATGTTTGAAGAAAATACTGTGGAAACTTTAATTTTGAGAATTACCTATGTTACAACATTGCGTTCTTGTTGTGTAAATAACCATGGAATGTTATTTCAATCTACTCCATTGATATTTGAATCAATCATATTTTTCATTACATGATTGAGTTCTTGAATGTCACTAGAAATTTTGACATTTTTTCTTTTCCGTTCCTTCCATCTAAGATTCTCCACAACATTTTTGTTGTGTTTTTCTTGATATGCATTGTATCAAACAAATGAGCTATTTGTAGGTGCTCATAGTAGGGAAACCTATTGAATTGTTTGGGGTAGCTTGACATTCCTCATGGACGTCAATCAATGCCTTCATGATGACCTTCATGAAACATTAATAAAATTACAACAATAATTGTTAGATAGAGTAAACATGAAAATTCAATACAAGACAAAATTGCAAAACATTGGATATGATACACATGATTTGTTTTCCTTGACAAATTCTATTATATTCCAACTTCCATAGGTGAGGTGTCATTCTTCATGGTTTTATTGCAGTCTCTTCTTTCCAATTGAAAAGATGTTTTTTAGTGGTTCAATGGATGTGGTTCTTTGGGAATAAGTGCTTGTATTCATTAAATGCCTCCTTTCCTAAACTTCTTGAATGGAAATATTTCATACTAGGACCACAAATTGGACATGCAAATTTACCCTTTGTTTGAATACCTGCAAGAAATCGATTAATATCATAATTTGTTATATAACAAGGAATTATTTAAAAAACATGCATGATATTATCTTAAAATTATGTAATTAAAGCGCAGTATTGTGTTACATACTACACAAATGTGTTATCCCTAGGGCACCATGAATATTCCATGTAAGTATTCCATTGAATTGATATTTCCTTTTCCCTATTGGTTTAGAGACGTTGTACATAGTGATGTCATCCCATAACTTTAGCTCGTCAACAAAAGGCTCACTATATACATTCATATCTTTCACTTGGTACTTGCCTAATTGGTTGAAAATACACATAGTTACTAGGCTTCTATATATATATAATAAATATGCAATAAACAAGCTAAATGAAATGCTACTTTCAAACAAATATCATTATAAACAAATACCTAGAACAATCATTTCAAACATTGTGTGCTCCCTTTGGTTATTGTCTATAATAAAAATTGGCCAACTAAATGAAAATACATGATTCTCACCAAATAGATCGACACCATCAACTTCCAATGATAGCCTAACATTATGAGGCTCTTCTTTAAAAGTTGACGACGTTTCTTTGGTGTTCCTAAATATAGAACCATCTACAAGCATTTGAAGAACATCGTCTTCACTTTTGTTCTATGCATGGTAATCCATAAATTATGTTGTGATTTGGCACCTAAACAGTCACTACAAATGTTGAATTATGATAATATAACGAAGAACCTTGTGAGGATCTGTATTTATTACTCGATCAGTTCAATATCTATCGATTTGACATTGTGGGAATTTTATTTCCAATGGGCATTGTACATAATATATAATATGTTCATTGGGACATGCATCAATAGCTTGAAAATCCATTTCAATACCCTTCATAAGGGTAGATATTTCTCAGTATTTGCAAGATAACTTATTTGGAAATGATAAGAAAAAATCACTTATCAATCTACAACATTAAAAATAACTAGTTAATGCAAACAATAATAGTCAATAAATATTGCAGCCTTAATTTACACATTAATTGACACTAAAATAGAGGAAAGAAAGTTGACCTTTACGTATATGTGAAGAATTATATTGTGTACCTTAGGACCTATGTGAGGCATGTGTTTATAACACCATTCAATTTCAAGTTCACCAACAACATTACAACAGAGAGAATATTTTTTGAGCCTTAAGAAAGGGGTTGTGTGGCCCTCTGAAGCATATTCATCACCTTTGTCCTTGTCCTATAAGTTGGCCTCATCCATGGGAGCATCAAATATGTCTTGTATCAATTTATTTGTCATATCATCCTCAAATGTATTTTTAGTGTCATCTTCTTCCATATTATTTACTTGATCTTCGATACCCGTACCATCTTCCTCAACTTATACAATATTATTTCTGCAAATACTTTCCACACAAGGTAGTGTCACATACCTAGGAGGATTTGTTTTTATAACTAATACAAGCAATCAAATAAAATTAGAGTATATAGAAAATATCAAAACAAAATAAAAAATTATAAGAATAATCATTATATATATATATACCTATAATGATAACTTACCATGGGACGGTATTCATACCCCACTTTAAAGTGCTCACACTCCCTGCAATGTCTTTCAACTATTTTTATTAAAATTCTTCTTCAATTAAAGCCCATGCATTCATAGAAAGGGAAACAAAATTTTCCATCACCCTTTCTCGCCAATTGTGCCCTTAACTTATCAAGTGGCCTTAATTGTGTAGGAATTGGCATTATAAGTACCTATTACAACAACATCCATTGAATCAATATAAGTAAAATATACGAATATATTCATAGAAAAAAATAATCATCGAATATGGACCCCATATGTACTAGTTAATTAAGCCATTGTTAGCATAGATTTATTGAATCTTTATAACAATAGTTAACAACTACTTAACAAATCAAAACCATACAATTTTACCACAAGATTTAAAGACAAATAAGAGATTAACTAGGCCAAGATAAATTGTATTGGTCATTAAAAATAAAAATAGAACAATTTCCATTCTTTAAGTACTCTAATTAGATCATTAGAAGAGCCTATATTTTCTTCTCTACAAGATATAAAATTCCAATAGATAACTAATCTCAATTCTAGCTATGGATGGCATATAGGCTATGATATATTAATATATTGGATAAATTGACCTAAATCACTTTACAACTCAAATCTTCAATATAGATATTATAAGTGGTTATTCCTTCGGTGACTCATAAATGGTTTACTCACTAAACTCATGATACAGTATGCCCATTTACAAGATTTATTTATACTAAAGTGATTTAGAAATTTAATTTATTATCCCATAAACGATATTTATATGCAATAAGTATACAAGGAAGGAGCTTAATTAGTTTTTGAACTATTTAGGTGAAAAGGTTTCATCGAGATCTAATGAGTATAATAGTTGGAAACCAATATATCCCAATAGAAGGATTAATTTTTATATGAACCTAAATGATCATTTTTTGGTAGGTACAAAATGAAGGAGTGGAAAGTTTGAGGATGAACCCCACAATGAAGAAATCCCAAAGTGATTTGTAGTTTTTAGACAAAGAAAAGAGAAACCATACTTGACAAAGAGTGGACATAATAACCATGAGAGAATCGAGTCAAGGGAAAATTGGCAAGAGATTATGGATAATGATGTTGATATTTTTACCATGCCATTAGGAAAGGCCATGTGTAATTTGTAGATATATGTTAGGTATAAATAAATATGTTTACAACATGGATATAGTTGTAGCATGGAAAAACATAGCTATAAATATAAGGATAAGAACAAAGTTGATAATGATAAGGTTACTAACCAGATGAACTCTTAAGATTAAAAGTGAACACTTGATATGTTATTAGGATCGATGGAAAAATATACTCATGTAATAAATAGTTGTTGTGTGTAATCCAATATATAAAATTATGGGTTGAGTGTTCAAAATTGTGCCTTGTGCACTTTTCTTCTAATTTTCTTACTCCATTATGCATAGGATTCACCAATTTTTTAGGTATGAAGTTGAGAAGATTTGATTTGTGCAAACCATCATTTATAGATGCACTTAATCCCATCCTCCTATGTCCTCTCCATCCAAATTATATGTTAAAAATTTATGATCTATTCCAAAACTATGCTAAGAGGCACCAAGATGATACTAAAGATCTTTTACACAAGTAGAGGAATCAAGATGATACTAAAGATATTTTACATATACTTGTGTAGAAAGAGTGCAAAGATGAAAAGAAAAATGTGACTTTTGTATGAGTTCGCAAATTATGTACAAAATTACACGAGAAGAAACATATTGACCATTTCTTAGGCGAAGGAGAAATTCTTCACCGAAACCCATGAGAAATTTGTAGAATCGATGCCTCAGTTGTTGAAAAAACTATTAGATGAAGCCAGAAAAAACTAAAGACCAAGAATTACTTAAGAAATTGATCAGAGGAGGAAGAACAAACCTATCGGAGTGGTTTGAGAAAATTGCAGACGAATTCTGTCAAGAACAAGTAGTAGAGGAGAGAGTTTCAGTTGAAAGTATTGAAAAAAGATTCGATACTGACTTTACTAAACAATTTCTTTGTTCGATACAGAGACTGTTGTTCAAATTTCTAATTGACATAGGAGTAGGTCATATAGTCAAACCTCGATCATCACTCATTGAACCGCCTGCAAACACTAATTGGGAAGAAAAACATAAGGCGTGGGAAAAATTTATTCCATAAAGGGAGTGGGAGTACTTCCGGAACAAATAGAACAAACTATTCGAGCTTACTTAAGCATCAGGTAGGCTATGGGGGGGTATTTAGCCATGTGTTGGGGAATAGTAAAAGGATTCTAGCCGACCTTAGAAAATACCACCACCAGCAATGAAAAGTTGACCTAAGAAAAATATTGAGTACATAGTGACTCACAAAGGTACATCAGACCTACAAAAGATAGAAATGGAGAAGAGGCAGAAAAGAAGGGAAGATATACGAGAGCAAGCTATAGCGCTCCAAAGAATAATGGTTGGTAGGGTGATAGAGCAAGAGGAAAATCCACCGCAATCGGTTCATGACCAACAGGAAGAAGGCATAGATGAAGAGGTGTCTCCAATGGAAGAATATTTGTGGATAGAGCACTGAGAAGCTCTCCAACTAGAAATAACCTAGGAGGTAAGACCTCTATCTCCGATAAATCCGAGTACCCAAATGCAAGCCATTGTTGAGGAGGACCTGAGACTAAGAGCTGGTGAGTTCGGTATATGGAGTCGACTAGATGAAGAAGTAAATGATGACAATCATCTAGTGATCCATCGACCGAAGGAAGGAAATTGGGTTACACTTCAGGCGTACCCATCCAACCGAAGCATTCATTTACTCTACCCCAGACATGAAGGAGCACCCCCCTGCCAAACACAACTTTATAAAACACAGACCATCCAGACTCATGAGCACAACCGTGCAGTATCATCGACAGAAGAAGTCGAAATTGACCGACAAGTTATCGAAACAGAAACGACAAACAAAACATTTGACGAAAATGAAAGCTCCATCAAGACTAGCTGCAGAAAAAGAGATACACGGAATATCCTACTACCCCCACCACCACCCCTGCCACCACCACCCCCTGAAGAAGAAACCAATGCCGACATGGGGCATGGTTCAACAAACATTCCCCTCTATGAGGGCGACGAAGACCCCAGGATACATTGGTTCATCTGTGAGTCGACATGGGAGGCCAATCAAGTTACGAATGAGGTTAGACAAATGGTGCAGTTCATAGGTGTGCTACAAAAAAGAGCATTAAATTGGTATATGACATATACTGAAAGAACACCTAACGCATCTAAAGTAGAGATCAAGCAACAATTTGTATCCTTCTTCAAAACACTAGATGCAAAGCATCTGGTAGCGGAAAAACTCAAGTCTACAATTCAGAAACCAGCAAAAACCATCCAAGACTATGATAAAAGATGGAAATACCTTTCAATCCAAATAGACTATGTCATTGATGAACAATTATTGATTCAATGGTTTCTTGCAGGACTATCCCAAAATATCGGACAACACATAAGCCTCGATACATTTAAAACGTATGAAGAAGCACTGACGAAATCTCTGCAGATCGAGATGGATGAGGACTACCCAACATACCCTGTTGTCGATGCACGAATTGAAGAACAGTTGGAAATGATGCAGAAATCCTTGCGAGAACTGAACCTCAAGGGTCAGGAGATATGGTGCACAAAATGTTCTACAGTCGTCCACACCAAAGATAATTGTCGACAGGATATAAGTCGACAAGATGTCCATTTTGGTCAGACAAATTTTTTTTGTGATATCTGTCAGGAGCATGGCAATCATACGACAAAATATTTCCCATACAACATGAAGAATGGAAAAACTTCTTGGTGTGCAATATATGAAGTTAAGAGTCATGCAACAACCAACTGTCACTTAAATTTGAAAAACTGACAAAACCATTAGGCAGTCTACCAAACAAAAGTCGTGTTTAGAACAATGATAATGCCTCAAACGAACAAAACATACCAAACAATCAACAATACGAAGGCTGTAGATACTAACACTGATTCGATAACCATCGTGGAGGATTTGGAGGTTGAGGACAATTCTCTGGAAATCTTGACAATTGACCATGACGACTGATTCAATGATTCACATGCTATAAATAAGGACACCAATATGCAGACTGTCCATATAAAGACATAACTGACCTAAAATTTTGTACTAGTTGTGGTGTGAGCGACCAGTCATTAGAAGATTGTACCACCATACTTGACAAAATTAATAAAAAGAATAATGTTAATGTCTTGTCTTGTGTTCAAAAATGTGATATAATTCACACAGAGAACCTACACATAGTAAGTAGACAAGGAACAAAAATTAGAGGTGACAATCCAATAATAAGCAAGATTAAAGATAAAATTGAATATCCTAACCCTATAAAGCAAAAACAATTGTATAACGATGCATCGAACGTGTTTCAAGAATTTGCTAGACAAGAGGATGTCGATGACTATTTGCAGAACACACTTCATGAACTATTGAACCTAATACATAAAGCTAAGTCGGTGGCACAATTCATTGACCTAATACACAATATTAAAAAAAATGATACAGATAAATAGACTATGAGTATATGCAGCTTAAATAAAAAAGATAAGAATAAGGCCGACCAACTTGTCGATCTTGAAATAGAAGGTTACCACATTCAACAATTCGTTCTCAACTTTGGATCCCAAGTAAATATCATGATGAGGGATACATGGGAACAGTTGGGTAGGACCCAAATGAATGAATCTGGAATATATTTAAAGCTAGCCGATCAAGGACTGATCGAACCCATAGGGGTTTGGAGAAATGTCAATACAACGATAAAAGGAATTTCGACAAAAGTCGATTTCGAAATCATCAACCCTAAGGAAGGATCCAACTCCTTTCCAGCCTTGGTAGGACTCTTATGGGGCAGAAAAATGAAGGAATCTATCTCATTGGAAAAACAAAGGATAAAAATAAAAGGGAATGGACAGAAAGTGATTGTCCCCATTCATCCTTCACAAGGAGTGTTAGAAAACATGACCACAGAGCAATAACACATATACAGTTAAATCATTAAACAAGATGCAAAACACATTAAATAGTACATTACAAAGAGACATAGATATAACGTTGTTCACCCAAACGATGGGATACGTCCACAAAGAAATTGCCAGTCCTTTTATTATAGTCCAGAAAGATGAAGGGATACAACCTGCAGCAAAACCGCTGCACTTCCTCTTCACACTCTCACAGTCTCTCCCACACAATCACAGAGATTGTTTACAATGCAAAATAATACCATACGCAGTCATGTTACAATGCTTTCTTTAATAGAGAAAATACCATGGGAAAATACTACGGTTAACCCAATACCATGGGTCTACAAAATTGTTGGCCAACAAACATCCCAAAAACATTTCTTGGGGGCTCCCGAACTCCTATTTTGTTGATGTATTTGTAACTTCAAAATGTATTCATTTGTATATCTTATGTATTGTACCCCAATGTTTATTCCGAGAAGTGTCTATAATGTCTTTGAGTCATGTCATGCCCTGATGTTCCTATTGGGAGATTCAATAATTTAAACAAGTCATGTAAAGTCATTGTGGGTAACCCTCCTATTTATCAAAGGTTAAAGTCCCCACAGTTTTGGGGCACTAGGGTTATTAGACTCTCCTAGAGAAGTCGGCCCTAGGTGAGTTAATGTAAGTTGGGTCATTAGTACCCCAGTTGTGGTTACTCGAGCCTACATAACTGAGTTAGGATTACTCAAGCCTACATAACAGAGTAAATTTAAGTGAACGAAAGAATATAAATAGAGAGTGAGACTCTCTATTTATATCACACACACTCACTCACTCGGGCGCATGAGTGAGAGAAATAGATTACTGTTGTTGGGAGATCATCTTACTATTTTGGGTTTTACTTTTGGTGTGGATTCTATCTTTGAGGAAGTTGTGGGGTTTTCTCCTTTATGGTTTCCCCGAGGAAAATCTTTGTGTTTATTGTCTCTTGTATTTGATTGTTGTGCTTGTTATTCTCTTAGTTAAAGATCCTAAGATAATGCTAGCTTGAATGATAAAAATCTAACATGGTATCAAAGCTAACCTGAGAAGAATACATTGTGTAGCTATAGAAGCTATGAATTCTTAATTTTTGGGTCTCTCTCCACAATCCATCAGCAAAATTATGCTAAGCTGACTCTCCATTTAAGGGCGCATCTTTCTGTTGAAGCGGAATTCGATTCTGAGCATTTTCAGTTTTTGGTGTTGGAAATTAGGGATTTTTACAGAAGAAGAATTTTTGAGTGTGCACAAGTGTCTTCCCTAAAGACACCAAAGATGTTTCATTCCTTGACCAAGCTATTTGAAGGGAAGAACATAAACCAAAATATGACTTTGAGAAAACAATTGAAGAATGTAAAGATCTAGAATGCAGAGACCATATAGTCATACTTTATGAGGGTCTCTCAAATCAAAGAACAACTTGTAGCAGTAGAAGAAGAAGTGAAGGATGCATAAGTTGTGATAACCGCCTTGAATGGCCTTTCAGGATCATGGGAGGAATGTGTGCTAGAAGAAACTGATTACTTTCAGCAGACTCTGGGAAGAGTACACACAAGAAGAAGAATCTTGACTCATAATAAGAGAAGAGAAGATGAGAGCAACTGAAGATCAAGCTCTCACCATCCAAAGAATATCGCTCAAGCGATGAGGAATACGAATGACTCAACTCTTGAAGAAACTCTTATCCATATTAGCATTTGGATAAGAAATGATGAATGAAGAAGATGATGAAGCTGAAGGCTCAAGAAGGAGTCTACCCACGAAACAAATAAAGATAAGTATTCAATTGTCATTTCATGATATTGTTTTTGTTATGCATTTGTTTATATTCAGTTGATGTATTATGCATGATAGAATGTTTGCATTAATGACATTATACTACTAATACGCATGTGATGGGTAAGTAGCTCATGGTGCTATACAATTCTCCATTGCTACTTATCTAGAATGAAACCTCTTTACTAACATATTGGATTAGTGCATAATCTCAATGTTGTCCTGGTAGAGATGGAAGGCATCTAGAAAAATTTTCATGAGATATGGATGAATGTTGTATAGGCTAAAATAGTTGCATGATCATATATTTATGCATAAGAATTTTTCTTTATGAATATTCCTTATGAAATGTTTCTAACCATACAACTAATGCATTTGACTTATCACATACAATCACCTATAAGCAAAGAAGGATGAGACTTGTTTCAAAGAACAAGTGACGAAAGTTCAAGATGAAGAATAATATGACCAATGCAACGACATCATTGATGTAGAACCTTCCATCTATGAAGAACTAACCAAGAAGAAAGGGAAGACTAGTTCAAGAAGAACGATGTCTAGGATGCAGTATCGATACGTGAAGGGAAGTTCGTTGTTCCATCATGCAGTAGATGGAAACATCGTGGGATACAAGGAAAGATTCATAGCACAAGGCTTCTCACTAAAAGAAGGCATAGACTACAAAGAGACATTTGCAGCCAGTGGGAGTTAAGACACATGATAGGTAGACTCATGTGTTCAAATTAAAGAAGGCCTTGTATGAGCTCAGAAGACACCCATGGGATAACACATACATGATGATCTTGATGAATATCTTAACCTTTGAAGATGAAATCCTCTAGAGGATGACAAGCTCACAAATGGGTGCGACGAGAACTTTTGAAAAGGCTCAAGATAGAGGATCTTGGTATCCAGTGACCCTAGATGGATACATAGAACACTACTACATTTCGACCCAAAATCCGACGGCCGTCATGTCAGATTTTCGACACTTTCCTGTCGCATGTACGACACTTTGATTTTTTCTCAAGTGTCGGAAACGTGGCGTCGGTTATCCGACACTAAACTAACCATCGATTAAGCGACACTTAACTAACCGTCGGTTAAATGTCAACCGTCGGAGAAGCGACAGGTATAACCGTCGCTTAAACCATTGCTTTAGGGAGTAAGCGTCGCAAAAACGACAGATATAGCTGTCGATTAAGCGACGGAGATGAATAAGATTCGTCGCATTTGCGACAGCTAGAACTAATTTTTAAGTGCCACGTATCACCAATAACCGTCGCATTTGCGACAGATAGCATGACGAAGTGTCGCAAAAACGACAGAGATAGCTGTCGATTAAGCGACAGAGATGAAGAAGAGTCGTCGCATTTGCGACAGCTAGAACTAATTTTTAAGCGCCACGTATCGCCAATAACCGTCGCATTTGCGACAGATAGCATGATGAAGTGTCGCAAAAACGACAGAGATAGCTGTCGATTAAGCGACGGAGATGAAGAAGAGTCGTCGCATTTGCGACAGCTAGAACTAATTTTTAAGTGCCATGTATCGCCAATAACCATCGCATTTGAGACAGATAGCATGGTAAGGCGTCGCAAAAACGACAGATATAGCTGTCGCTTAAGCGACGGCAGTGAATTTTTTTTTTTTTTTAATATATTAAATATTTATAAGCCCCCAACCTGCCAGAATATCAACAAGTTGGAAGCATTGTTTATGTTATTGAATGCATTATTTACTTGTAATATTGCTAAAGTATATTTCATTTCAAGTCTCTCATGGAATGAATGTGGTAACCATAATTATATCTTGTAGCATCTTTTGATCTACTACAAGTTGTAAGTATTAAAGCTTTCATTACTTTATCTTTTGTTTATACTTAAGCGGTTTT
>LPNX011204865.1:4157-19991 GCA_001517045.1 Pseudotsuga menziesii
TGCTTCGACAGATCCTTTCAGAGTTTGGATTTGAGCAGAAGAAGCCTACTCCACTTTGGTGCGACAATCAAAGTGCCATCAAGCTTGCCAAAGATCCAGTTCTACATCAGCGCAGCAAACACATTGAGCTACACATGCACTTCATCAGAAATCTTGTTCATGATAATGTTATTGAAGTGCTCTATTGTCCTACAGATGAACAAGTTGCAGACATCTTCACCAAGTCTCTTACAGAAGCGAAGTTTTCTAAACTTCGGTCTATGTTAGGAGTTCAGGAATGTGTCCTTAAGGGGGGATAGGCTCTAATGCCTCCTTACTTCTCCTAATAGTGTCACTTTTGTAAATCCTTCAATCCTATCCCAAGTTGTTCTTAAGGGGGGATGTTAGGATATTTAGACACTTAGGAGTTAGTTTAGATCAACTTGTGTAATATATCCGTTAGGTAAAAGTGTGTTTCTTTAGTATGCATTAGTATGCATTTGTAAATATTCTAATCTAACGGTCACGATATGTCCTAGACATAGAGTGATCCGACGGTTCAACTTCTCTTATATCATACCTACCATTGATCCATGGCTTAACACCCGATTGGCCTATGATCTCTATTTAAAGAGCATAGAGGGTCCTTGGCTAGTTGATCGATTATGAGAAGCTCATGTAACTTTCTTTCCTTTGCATAATAAATTGCTCCGAAGTAGCTATTTGGCCGGGGCCGTGGACTGTTTCCCTCTCGAGGGTTTTAACCACGTGACAAACATTGGTGTATTGATCTGTGATCTGTTTGTGTGAAGCAGCTATTCTTGGTGTTCGGTCCTTTGGGAGTACCCTGTGTACCCTAACAGCATTGAATTCCAAGAAATGTATTTTCTATGCACCCTTTGGCATATTGCTTGGGCACATCGTCTACAAAGAAGGTATGTTGGTAGAACCGATAAATATTGCGTTGATCCTCAGTTTGCCACCGCCGACAAATGTAAAAATGCTCCGAGTAACACTGGGCCACATAGGCTACTATCGCAAGTTTATTAGGGGATATGATGCGATTATTTATCCTATAGAGAAGCTGCTAAAAAAAGATGTTGCATTTGAATGTACTAAGGAATGTCAAGGTAGCTTCGACACTCTCAAGGCCAAGATGGCCTCTTCACCAATACTGGTTTTTCCTAACTGGAATAAGGAATTCCATGTACACATTTATGCCTCTTTTATTGCGCTAGGGGTTTTTCTTGCACAACCAGGCGAAGGCAACTTGGATCATCCCATAGAATATGCCAGTAGGAAGTTATCGTTTGCTAAACAGAATTACACCACGGCTGAAAGGGAAGGCCTGGCGATGGTATATGATCTGCAAAATTTCAGGCACTATTTGTTGGGTGGACACTTTAAGATGTTCACTAATCATTCATCTTTACAATACCTAGGAAGTAAGCCAGTGTTGGGGGGAATAATCTGCAGGTGGTTGCTTTTGTTCCAAGAATTTGATTTTGAAATAGTGGTAAAGCCAGGACGGTTGAACACTAGCCCAAATCATCTGTCACGTATTGAGAATGGTGAAGAACCAACTAATATTGATGATGGTCTTCTTGATGCGCAATTATTCTGAGTTGAAATCATAGATTATTACTATGCCCCCATTGTTCAGTTTTTATCTACTGGCATCGCCCCTGTAGATATGTCAATTAGCCAGAAGAAGCAGCTGGTCATCAAAGATTTCGATTTTTCACTCATTGTAGGAAAAATCTATAAAATTGGACTGGATGAGATATTACGACGATGTGTCTTACCGCATGACCAGGGTCCCATTCTAGAGGAAGCAGACGCAGGTGTTGCAGGAGGTCACTATGAAGGCCGTGCTACTTCCCGAAAGGTGTTGCGTGCTAGGATTTGGTGGCCCATGTTGCATAGCAATGCCACAGACTATTCCAGGAGCTGTGATGTATGCCAATGGGTTGGTAAACCATCATGGAGAGACGAGATGTCATTGGTATCGCATGTGACTCTACAACCATTTGAGAAATGGTTCATTGACTTTGTGGGTCCTATCAATCCACTGGGTAAGCACATTGGTGCCCATTATATTATCACTGCAACTGACTACCTGACTCGGTGGGTGGAGGATGCACCAGTCATTTATTATACCACCGTGGCAGCAGCTCGGTTTATTTTTGAGAACATTGTGACATGCTTTGGGTGTCCTCGATCCTAATGAGTGACCAAGGTAGTCACTTTTTCAACCAAATGATAAAAGCACTAATCGAGGAGATTCAGGTACAACATAAGCAAAGTAATCCCTACCATTTGCAGGAAAATGGTACTGTTGAGGCCTTCAACAAAATTTTGGAGATAGAACTGACCAAGGTATTTAACACCAATTGCGATGACTAGGATCTAAAAATTCCTGCAGCTTTATGGGCCTATCCTACTACCTGCAAATGGCTCACAGGTCAGCCAACGTTTAAGTTGGTTTATGGGAAAGAGACAGTCATGTCGATGGAGTACATCGTTCCCAGCTTACGTATTTCTACGAAAGCGGGCACGGTATATGCAAAGGAATTAGAAGCACATGTTGCACAGTTGATTCAGCTCGACGAGGATCCTTTCATTACAGGGTTACAGCAGCAGGTTGTGAAATATCGACAGAAGGCATGGCATGATCGCCATATTAAGAACAAATAGTTCATGGTAGGAGATCTAGTGCCGTTATATGACAATATGTTTATCAAGCATCCAGGTAAATTGCAAATGCACTAGCTAGGTCCCTATATTGTTCAGTCTATTACCTGTGGAGGCGTCGTGTAGTTACAACAATTAGATGGTGTCACGTTACCAAAGCTCATTAACAGGAGCCACTTGAATCCCTATAGAATGGGCTCGATCATTAGAGGAAATTTCAACTCTAAATGGGCCTTTTAAATTTTATTCAAATTCCATGTCATCATGTGTTAACCAATGAAATTGCTTTAAATTTGAAATACCGTATAGGTCTTACACACTTTTTTAATATAAATTTGGGGATAGGTATCATAAAAAAGCCTACTTTTTTTGTTTGTATTTTTTACATATCTCCCCTCGTTTTTACTCAAATTTCGATTGGGAGAGCTCGTTGGATGCGGAATTAAATTCCGCATCCAACGAGTACCCACTCGGCATACTTTTGACAGACCCCACTACCCCAAAAACCTGAAAAACGAAATGATGATGTCATCATTTCAATTTTTCAGGTATTTCTTGTTTTTGGGGTAGCGGGGTCCAGCAAAAGTATGCCGAGTGGGTACTCGTTGGATGCGGAATTAAATTCCGCATCCAACGAGCTCTCCCGATCGAAATTTGAGTAAAAACACAGGGATATATGTCAAAAATACAAACAAAAAAGTAGTTTTTTTTCTTTTCTTCCTCCAAAATTAATAAATATTATTTTATTATTTTAACTATTATTTTATTAGTTCATTTTAGGAGGCCCATTTTGAGTTGAAATTTCCTCTAATGGATGCACACCACCTGAAGTACTGAGAAAAAACAACAACAACAACAACAATAACAACAACATTTCTGAGTTCAACATAAAGATGTGAACCTCGGGAGTGGGGCTGCGCAAGGATGAAGTTGTTGGCAATAGTTGGTCGACCATTCATGACAGTTGTTGAGCTGTGGGGTGGTCCAATCAGGTGATAAATGCAGGCAGTTAAACTAGTTGGCTAGTGGTGCTTGTTGAAGTGACCCACATTAATGGGTGATCCGAGCATTACCCGCATAACATCGCTGGCGGATTTGGATTCATTAATACCCGATTTGGAAATAATGGTGTAGTTAGATTTGGTAATGATGGATTTGGAATTAAAGGTGACTATAAAACACCACGTGGGAGGCGTTGGTTGGAATTATTTATTTGTGATATTTGAAGTAGAAGGTGAATTTGATGCAGAGTATTGAGCTAAGTGTTGAGTATAGTTCGTGTTGTTGAGTGTATCTTCTAGTTTTGTGGGGTAAGGGATGCTAAGCAAACTTGATGCTATCGAAATTTCCAGTGAATATGAGTCCCCTATTTGGCCCACGGTTGTAGAAGAGGAATTTATGAGTATGCTATTAGGTTCATCGTCCATTCTGAAGTGAAAACGACAGGCTCAGAGACCCAGTTCGACACCCCCTGAGAAGCGGCAAACTTGCACCTCTATGCGAATGTGAGGAGAAGGCACTGCCTAGACGGGGCCGTCGAGCTCAGTAGCAGTTGAGTTCGTGGAACCCCGGGGTGTCTTGGTGCATGATATTTTGGGATACGTTGCTCCCACACATCTAGGCACTAAGCCATGACAGTTGTCAAAAAACCATAAGTACCCACCCAAGTTTCCACCACTGTCGAAATGGATGACATGCTCCGTAGATATCATCCCTGCATTCATCAGGCTCAAGTTTGACAACCATGACTTTATTTTGCTTAAATATGTCTAGGATGAGCCCTACAAGTCTGTTATGATAGTGCCCGGTGGCCCCATTCAGCGAATTCTGAAGCCATGAGCAAGTGGCTTAGAGAAATATGGATTACTGGGGCTCATCAATATGCCCCACTTTGGCTGTTTGAATGAAGCACATGCATGTGTAAAGAAACGGTTGGCATGATTCCATGGAGGGATGCTTTGGCTGACTATGTCAATTCATGTTACTATCGACTTGATTGCCAACAATACTGGGTTGCCTAAGTGTTGTTTAGGAATAAACACCCTTATAACCTAGGGTCTAGGGTTACCAATGTACTTCTAAAACTTGCAGACAATCAGCTTTAAAGAACGGAAAAGGAATAGGAAGAGATGTTGAACTCATCCGATTAAGGACGGTTGATCCAAGATTTTTCTTCTCCCGCTCTGCTTCTCTCCAAAGCTTTCAGGGATGCACCTCCTTCACCTGCAAAGAGAAAATTCTCCAAGTACAATCTTATGCATGTATATATGATGAGTTATATGAACAATATATAGAGTGCTTAATAAAAAATATTCATCAAACATGATACATGAAAGAGACTCAACACAAAGTTGGAAGAACAATTCTCTTTATTAAAAATAGTGAATGAGATAAATGTACAACCCAACGCCCGAGACAAGGACTCCTCTGCAACCAAAGGATTTTGAGTTCTGCTACTCCAAATACTTCTGAAGATATACCACCAGCATAAATTTTCTCTCCAATTATGATTGATTAATGGCATCCCTAAGGCCTCTATTTATACTTTGGGAAATAGGGCGGTTTTGAAGGTTAAGGAGGTCGAGATAGTTAATGATTAGGGCTCAACAAATATCCATTAATCATGTTTTTTATTTTTATTGTCGAATGTATGTGTATGTGACTATTGATACTAGCAACCCACGTATGACACGTGAGTTTCTATAAGGAAAACCCGCGTACAGATCTGTACGCGGGTTGCAATGAAGATACTCGCGTATAGTACGTGGGATGCTATGGAGATAATCGTGTATGGAAATCAACATATAGAAAGGTAAAATGGAAAATTGGTTGGATAGTGAATGCATCTCATGTCATGCCCATATATAGTGTTTAGGAAACCTTCAATCCATAAGTGTCCTTTTGTGTACCAACATATGAAGTGTCGGCACTCAGACGGAGAAGTGCCATTTGGGTTGATAACAGATGCCCCCTAATGTGTGAGGTCAGAGGGAAGTGATGGTTGAAATACATTATAATCATTATCTTTGGAGAACTCAGAAATCCAATGGAGCAGAGGTAGTACCTGAAACAAATACATAATAATGTCATATACAAAGTCATATATGAGGATGCTATGTTCAATATATTGGAAGACTAGCTCCTTTACAAAGTTTGAGTACATCATATAATACGGCTACAAGACCATGTATATTACAAAGGTGGATCGAGGCCACAATATACAATAATGATGAGTCTTCAAAGATATGGAAGCTGTGTAAATAGGTACAACATATTCTTGTGCAACTTCATCCATAAATAGGAAACTAAGGTCTTCATTAACAATCCCAAAGAACCAGTACAATCCAAGCCATGTGAATAGACGTTATTGGAGTCGAACATGGGGTAGATTCAACATATTGTCGATCAATATGTGATAATCAACAACTGAAGCAAAGGAATTCACCAATAATGAAAGTGAATCCTGAGGTACAATCATCAAAACTCTAGGTCTTCGTTGTCAGGAAGTGCTGATGCAGAACCATACTGTGATAAGGAAGGCAATAGATCCTCCAATGGATCATAAGAGTGACTAGGAACTGGGTAAAGGAAGGGAGACACAAGTGATAACAGATACAACAATGATGGGATTAGGCTATAGATCAGACATTGAGTTAAATCCTTGAACAGTGAGCACGACACAAAGATGACCCAAGGCAGATTTTAACTTTTATAGATATAACAACTAGACTTATCTATCATGTAGGAGACATGATCAGATTCCCTAGGTATAACTCACAAGAGGAGGAGTAAAAAAATCAAAGTAATAGCTGAACTGAATGTGAACACTAAGACATGAGTATCAAAAAAAATAGAGAGTGCTATGTTCAAGGATGACATGCTGCCACTAACTGAAAACCAAAAGAAAACTTCTTCCTTACCTTCCCTGTTAAATTTTAACAAGTCCAGAAAAGTCAACTCGGATCTCTCTTCATTTTTTAACAAGCTTGAAGAGAAGAGGGAATATTGCTTGATAGTGTCACTGATTCGTGGATTTAATGAGCCCAAACTAGTACATGCTTAGCTGGTGTTTTTACATTTAGAGATTTTGAAAAATCCAAAGAAGACTCTAGGGGGGTCCTTTTTCATCCAATTTAGTCTTCTGAGGCCGGAAAAGTATAAAACATACCACAAAAGAACTCTCTTAACTTCCGTAGAAGAAAAGGTGAGCCTTTTTCGTACTTAGTCAGGGAGGTCCGAAAAAGGTTAAATTACCACCTACCCAATGCTCCTTCGAGAACAGCATATAGCTTGATTTTTACGAGTGTGAAGGAAAGCAAGATCACTCGGAAAAATCCATTTGAGTACGAGAAGTAGGGCCTACAACAATAAAATCAATGCCTTGTTCTTAGTGTTTAAAGAGCATGAAAAAGACATAAAGTACACTTGGAATATTTTTCATGTTTAGGTCCAAAGCATGAAAAAGACAAAACTAAGCTCATACCAGGCATTCCTTTTCTGTAAATTTAGTCCCTCGGGTCCAGAAAAGTGATAAACCTATATCTGAGAATACTCTTCTCAATTTCGTAGAAAAGAGAGTGATCCTTTCTCGTACTATTCCGCATGGTCCAAGAAAGAGATAACCTACCACCAATGCAGATGCCCATTCACATATTCTTAACGAGCTTGAATGGACAAGTTAACTCGGTAGTCAATTCTGATTTAAGGAGTTAGACCTGGGCCTAAAGAAACTCCATAAGGGAAGGGAGTCCTATAAAGGGATAGCTTGTAAAAAGAGACCAAAATGAAGCTCCATTTGGCATGAAAAATAGCTAAAAGGATTCCCCTGTACCTGAGACAGTTGAAGCATGAGTATCAAAATACAACATAGGTTCTAAATTAGGATACTCATGGGAGAAAGGCCCTATCCATGGAAGAAAAATGGTAAAGACAAGGAGCTAATGGTTAAAAATACCATATTCCGTAGTTAAAATGTTGATTGCTAAGTTTAATATGGAGTAAGTATAGATGAAAAATGCATGTGAAATGAGGAAACACCATCCTATATGAGCAAAAAACACACCTTAGAATGATGATAAACCTATTACAAGGAAAAAAGATATGGTATTAGTTTGATGAATTATGAACTATAGGGAAAAAACCCACTTGAGAAATATAATTTCTATAAATAGTTCAAAAACATAAATAAAACTCACCATTTTGAATTTTAGCCATAAAAGACAAGTTTTCACCTCTACCTTCAGTTGATCAGTGTGGACAATCTGGTGGACCAAATCCAATTCTGCAAGTGTCAGGTAAGACTACACCCCAAGCTCTTCAATTTGATCCTAGAAAATTTCAAAATTGAGTCCAAATTTTATATTTTTGAGCGCCCTTAAGCAAGGAACATTGTGTACACGGGTTCAATATAGTAAAACTCACGTACACACGTTATGTGCGTGAGTTTCTGGAAGGATAGTCGCATACAATAAGCGACATGCCTAACTAGACAGTCGCGTACGCTACGTGAAGGGTAAAAGAATTATGTAGGGTCAAAATTTTGAATTTTTACATGAAACTAAAGGTTTGCAATGCTTGTTTTACTAGGTTTGAAGATGGTGCTTGAGTGGAGGGAGCGTGAGCATGAAGATATGGATCAAGAAGCACTCCAAGATGCCTCCACTATGAATGTTTTACATTCAAGTGGATTGTTAAAGTTTTTTTGTACATCACCTATGCGGACCAATGTCCGTCTGCTAGAGTTCATGATAAATTACTAGGATCATGATTTGGGCATGTTTGACCTTCAAGGTGAAACCTTGGAGATTACCTCAGAGGATATCTATTTCATTTCCGATCTATCATGATGAGGAGCTCCAGTCAACTTGGAGGGAACCGGCAGATGCAATGATCCTCTAAGTGTCCAAAACTATATTGACATATACTGCGCACTAGGTACCCAAAAGAGAGGGAGTTGCATCCCTATTGTACACATACATGATATTCCTTTACAGGTATTGACAAGTACCATAGTGAGGGTTGCGGGATCATCTTCTCTTCATCTTGCTACATGGAACCAGATGAGGTTAGTAGTGGATTGCATGCAGGGGGCCTTATATGATTGGTGCTCGGGAGTTATCCCGATTTTGAGAAAACAACTCTCTGACTGCAAGAGAGGAAGGAGGAAGAAATTTTGATATTCTAGCATACTAGTTGCCTTCTTCTTTGAGAGAGTTCCAGGATTGAGCCCTATAGTACCCTTACTAGTTCGTTCTCCTCGTCAGCCTAGGTTGAGTAGATGGGGAGATATCTTCCTCCGCTAGGGAGGAGGTGGTTTAGTGCAGAGTGTATATGATGATGACTTCTACTTTTGGTGGGAGCAGCAGTTGCCAGCATTGGAGCAATTTCCATATGCTCGTATGGATTTCCGTGGTGATCTAGACCTCATTCTCCCTCTAGGAGGAGAATGGGAAGAGTTAGGTAATTTTTTATTTTCAAATTTTCAAATTTTTATGAATTTTAAATATAGATATATATACATATGTATAAGAATTCTAATCCTATAAACATGTCAAAATGCAGATATTGGACCAGTCCGCCCTGAAGGGCATCCACGCATGTATGTGCATCCTGTCTTAGGAGAATAGCATGTATTGATTAGGGTTCTTGAGGGGAAGCTGGCCAGGCTTACCCAGAGAGTACCCACCTTACAAATTGAGCACATCCCAGCCATCATGCAGGAGTTTGTGGTTGGTGTACCACCTATTTGGATACGCCTTTTGAGGTGGGTAGCTAGAGCAGTTTTAGTATACATAGATGCTGTTGAGGCTGCTGAAGTCGAAGAGGCTGAAGAAGCTAGAGTATAGGGATACCAGGGGGACCGAGGTGGTCAAGCTGACCAGGGTGGTCTAGCTTAGATATAGGGAATTTGATGGACTATGATCCATATTTTGCATATTTTTTGTATATTATATAGTTATGACTGTATCTGAGGATCAGATACTTGACCTATCTATGGATAGATATTCACACACACACACACACACATATATTGTCAGTTATTTACAAGTGTTTGTTATGTGTATGCTGTACATTTTTATGAAAAATGTGTTAAATTCCAATCCAAGATGTAATTAGTGTATGCATCAGTTAATGAATTTTGATTCCTTGGAATATGATTGAATGTAATGAATTCAAAATTTCTTTCTGAAAACCTAACTTGCATAAACTGACGTAATATTAGAATAGGGTTCCGCACGTGATAAGCTCGATTGAGCTAGGAAACCACCCATTGAGAGTCCAGTTGGACTTCTAGCTGAGTGATACCACGTGACAAAGGATCCCATAGAAGCTCAATTACAGCCCTATACTTAGAGACATTATTAGAAGCAGGACCTAAGCAAGCGCCTCCTGAGGCAACTAACTGTCCTGAGGGAGAATAAATGACCCATGCTACTGAAGCTAGATTACAAGTGTGATGACTGGTGCCATCAGTGAAACCTACGAACCTCTCGAAAGACATCTAAAACAACCAGTAGATGTTATAAAAACACAAACTGATGAACTAGTGTACATAAAAATACATACAATAAAATACAAGAAAAAGTGCTAAGCCTAAGCATAGTACTTCTTCAGGTAGAGCCCATTTCTAGGCTCAGGTAGCTTATTTCCATCAGAATCAATTAATTGATATGCACCCTTCTTTAAGACCTTCGACACGACATAAGGGCCCAATCACATGGAATTGAATTTTCCTGCCCCCAGGGGTTCTTTGTCTTGGTCCCAGAGAAAAACAAGTCCCCCCTCAGAGAAAATCCGAGGCTTAATCGACTTATCATATTGGCTTTTGACCCTATTTTTGTGAGCTTTATTTGCTGTCAGTGCATCTCTACGTTGTTCATTAAGACGTTGTTCGGTTTTAAAGGTGGGCATTTCCTCTGCCCATTTTGTAAAATAGTCTACAGTGACAATGATATATTTGTGCCCCCCAGCCGAGGCTGGGTTTTACGTCACGTAATAAATCCCCCACTTCATGAAGGGACCCACTAAGACAACAGGAAATAACGGAGTGGGATGTGACCGCATGTTCCTGGTGTAAAGCTGACAAGGATGACAGCGCTTTAAAGCTTCCACACAATCCTTGAAGATCGTGGGCCAGAAATAACCAACACATAGTATCTTCTGGGCCGTTTCTAACCCAGATAAATGACCCCCACACGCTCCACTATGGGAATCATTCAAGATAATATCCACTTCCTTATGGGTAAGACATTGACACAAAATGGAATCTACCCCCCTATGATACAAAGTATCTCCTATGATGAGGTAGTTCTTAGCATGAAGGCGTAGTTTATGCCGTTCCTCCCGTGAAGAAGCTGTAGGATACTTCAAAGTTTGGATATATATAAGTATATCTTTGTACCAGGGGTCAGAGGTGGATATCAGGAAGATATGCTCATCTGGGAACGAGTCTTCTTCAATGACTACATCTTCTTTTGTTGGAAATTCTGCTATAAGCTCAGCAAAAACTAAGGAATTTTTAGATTTAGCGGACTAGAAATCCAAGTCAAACTCTTGGAGAATGACTATCCATTTGTTGAATTTTCCCCCAACAATCAACCAGGACAAAACATATTGAAAAGGATTAACATTCGCCACTACCATTGTAGTCCTCAGTAAAATGTAGTGACGTAACCTCTGAATAGCATAGATAGCTGATAAGGCCAATTTCGCGACGTGGGAGTACCTAAGTTTAGGTTCAACTAAAGCATGGCTAAGATAGTAAATGACATGCTTTTGGAACTTATCATCCCGCTGGACCAAGAATACCCCAATGGTCGACTTGGATGCGGCCAGATATAATATAAAATCCCTAGAGTAATCTAGCGGACGTAGTAAAGGTGCCGACAATAAAGCTTTTTTCAATGCCTCAAAAGCGAGTTGTGCAGTTTCATCCCATACAAATGGGGTGTTATGTTTTAGCAGGCACATGAAACCCTTGGTAATCTTGGCATTGTTTACAATGAAACATCGAAGAAAATTGGACTTTCCCTTCAGGATTTGAAGTTCCCTTATAGAACAAGGAGGAGGAATATTTACAATGGCCTCTACTTTTAACGGATCCGCCTGAATGCCTCTATTAGAAACAATGAATCCAAGCAGTCTCCCTGAATTGACATAGAACACGCACTTGTGGGGATTGAAGCGGATCTTATAGTATCTGCATCGCTCAAATATTAACCTTAGGTGATTTGGATGGTCAATCCTCTTACGAGAATGTGCAGGCAGATCATTAAGGTGAGGTTCGACAATGGATTTGATATCATGGAAGGCAAATTTCATTGCCTATTGAAAGGTTGGCCCAACATTTTTCATTCTAAAGCGCATTTTTTTGTACGTGAAGGTAACCCAAGGACAAATGAAATTAGTTTTATGTTGGTCTTCCAGTTTTATTTGAATTTGATTGTATCCGGAGAAACCCTCCATAAACGAGAAAAATTCACTTCCTGCACAAGCATCTATAATTTGACCTATAAATGGTGTGGGATAGTTGTCCTTAGGATAGTCTTTATAGAAATCTCGAAAGTCGGTACAGACGCATATGGTCCCTTGCTTCTTGTCAATAGGATCAAGGTTGGATACCCATTCCGTCAGAGCTATGGGATAAATAAAACCATCTTTTAATAGTTTTTCAACTTCAACCTATATAGTCACTGCTTTATGTGGGTTAATAGGTCTTAAATTTTTCCTAACAGGTTTAGTGTCAGGGTATGCTCGGATCTCATGCTCAACTATTGATGGATCAATGCCTAGAATCTTCTCATATGACTAGGAAAAAATGTCATGGAATTCCTTGAACAAGGATGTATAGATTGCAATTTCCTCAGGAGAGCAGTTTGCACCGATATTATATTTTCCACAACGTCAAGATTTATAGATATGTTGATAGGGATAGTAGCAGAAATATTTGCCATATTCCCCTCAGCAAACATTCCTTCCCTTGGTAAGGGATTAATGGGTATATCAACATCGTCTGTCAGTCTCATATGAAACTCTTGATTCTCTATCCTTCTTAGCTCAGGAAGAAAATAGGATTGAAGATGAAGATCTTCATAGATCTTATCATGTCTGCACATGACTTCCAGAATGGCTTCATCAGAAGGTAAAACTATATCTAAACAATCCATAGAATGCAAAGAGTTTTCTACCTAAGCGGGAAAATAGAATTCTTCCAGATCCTCTGAGATTGTAATAGGGTATGGAACAAGATCAACAGTGGTTTGAGTGATAGCTTGTTAAGCCACTTCCATTTCCGATAAGGGAACTTTCAGTTCATGGGGGGATGGGAGAACCTAAGGATCAGTCCTATCAACAACAGTGGCTATGGAATTCCCCACGCTAGTAGAAACTATATAGTTAATCGGGGCTTGAAGATCAAATGCGCCCATCAACAAAGCATACATTCCAGCCCCCAAGCTCTTAGTAGAAGGTTTCACTTGATCAACCAATGGCACAATGGACTCATTAGACTCCATGTGGCCTTTTTGAGTAAAATTGAGTTGTTCAACAGTAACCAACTTCCCTTCGTGTGGAAACACTACCACCTGAAAGACAGCTGATGCAATAGCAGACATGGCATAAGTCCAGCCTATTCCCAAAAGCAAAATATAGTCCAAAGGTGCATCAATCACTTCCACCTCAACTAACACCACTTTCCTTGCCAAGCTTAATTTCAAAAGCTGGTAGGATACCATGCAGACGGAATGACCTTCTGTCGAAAGTAGTAAGTAGAGTGTTTGATGGGACCAGATCTGGGGATCTGAGAGCTTTCCAACATGACAAAAACATAATGCATGTAGAAGCACCCTCATCAACAACTACCCTTCCAATGGTCTTTCCACCATGGATGACATCTATTGATAAGGCTACATGGTAAGGTAGGTGAATTTTAACATCAGACAAGTGAAATTTCACCATGAGACTCAACGAGTCCATGCTGCCTAAGGTTGCTAAGAGTGCATCCCACTACACAAGACAGCTTTGTAACACCTCTAAGGCTGACATTGCACAAGGGGTTTGGGCTAAGTCTTCAACCATAGAGTAGTTTGAAGCAGCTCTAGCATTAGGGTTATGCAAGTTCTTCTTAAAGACACCTTTCAGTATCTTAGGCATAGTTTCAGCAGGCTTCTCGATCGTGAGAGGGTAAGAAGTTTCACCTATAGACTTACCCTTCTTAGAAGTCTCTTTTTCATAGTTTTTATTCCTAGTCTATAGCAAAGTCAAAGATCGAACCATGTTGATATAGTTGGGGTCAAGGGCATTTGGAGTGCCCCCTGCTACATTATAAGCTGAAGCAGAATTCTGCCCTTGGGGAAATGGATCCTTCAGGACAGCTCGTTGTTGAGCTTTTAGCAGCTTTTGGGATTGTTCCATAAGGGGACAAAGATGGGCGAGGTGATCCTCATAGGACAACTTACACAGGAATTTCACCTTTTTCTTTTCTTTCTTTCCCCCATCAGCACTATTAGTGGGTTTCTACTTGTTTTGATTTCCCTCCCCTTTCTTTCCTCTCTTATTCTTCCCACCGAGCTGCTGATTTCCCTTCTGAGAGGTTTGTGCAAAAACATTTGCATTTTGGGGTGGAGGGGGCAGCCTTTGCTGCCTTCGCCGTAGAATTTTTGACAGACAACTGATGGAGCTGTTTGGCCAAAGGTTCTACATTGGGAGATTTTATGGACCCAAACACACCATCAGCATGGGGTCCAGGCTTAGGTTTCTCTGCATCGTGGGTAGGCCTCGGTGCCTCAGGAAGAATCTCATACAAAATCCTAGATTGAGAATAAATCAAATCCAATTGCTGGGCCTTGAGGATAGCTTCTTCTTCATTCGTCACTCCTAAAGTAGATACATCCTTAGATATGTAAGGCAATAATGATTTAAGAAACCATTCTAGTAAGAACTCATGAGGAATAGTGGCTTTAATAAGGCTCTTCCGCCTCCTCCACTCTTGGATGTGATCCGAGATGTTGGTAGTCTTGTTCTTCCTGAAGGGAGATAACGAGTCCATTCTGAAATTGTATTGGACTAGAAGCTGAAAGTGGCTAAGGAATGCATTAGCCAAGTCCCAAAAAATACTAAACGCAGCAAAAGGAAACTCAATGTACCATTTTGCTGCAGTACTCATTAAGGTTCTTTGGAATAGCCTCAACCTAACTAAATATTCATTCAACGAATTAGAAGAACACCATAAATGAAAAGTAGTGGAATGAGCCCCAGGATATTCACCAGCTTTGCCTTCAAATTTTGGGATGTCTGATGGAAATTTGGTGGGGACAGGTGGCCACAAGGGGTCATGCCTCACCGCGTTCATCAATTTAGACAAATCTGGCAAGTTTAACATTTCCAGGAATGGAAGCTTAGGTTGAACTAGGTCACTAAAAGTGCCAGAATGGGGATTCGAGGGACTTGCCCTCAAATTCCCATAAGTGAAGGTGGGATTGCCCCCTGTTGCCGGTTGTGAAGTGGATGGGTTACTTTGGAATGGATTCCATCCTTAAGCTACAGGATTAAGGGTGGGAGGTGAAGTATAAGAGGTTCCGGCCACCCCAGTCGAAACTGGGGTTTGAAAACAGGAGTAGGTATCCCTCCGATAAATAATGAAAAGGGAGAGGTGATGAATGGGGCTGAGATCGAAGTTTGAAAACCTTTCCTATAAGGGTTAGTGTTTCCAAACTGCACTCCTACATAAGAAAGTGATGGGCCTACATATGGAGTGGATGAGGGAATATGCCCCCCATTCCAAGGAAATCCTTGGACAAAATCCGAGGATCCTACTAGACCACTCTGGGCAGTGTGTGTGAAGGAGGAAGGAATAGTAGGTATACTAGGAATCCTAGTAACCATGCCACCAAAAGCACCTGCTAGGCTTATGGGAACCGGCGGTTGAACCACCCGGCTCACTGGAGTTAAGGGCATAGTAGGTATGGTAGATCTAGGGGCACTTACCGAGGGAGGTAGTACCCCTTCAGCTGAAATGGCTGAGGTGAAAACAAAAGAACTTTATCTCATAGTAGACATTATCCTACCTGTTAAGTCAGGAACTTGTTTCTTCAAATTTTATGTTTGATTGTCATTTTTATTTTAGCTTGCATATTTGCTTGAGTTTACTCTTTTTCTTACTGT
>LPNX011204874.1:5015-44579 GCA_001517045.1 Pseudotsuga menziesii
ACGTCATTGAAGCTCCCAATTACTCTTGAGAAATCAGAGGGTGCGCGATCTTGTGATGGCTGGCTAGGATCTATCCCTACATAAGTTGATTGAATTTAGATAAATTGTTTAGTTCTCTAACCGAATAAGAGACTCATGAATATGAATATGAAATTGTAAATTCATGAATATGAAATTTATGAAATTGTAAACTATGAAATTGTAAATTGTAAATTTATGAAATTGTAAACTATGAAATTGTAAATTTATGAAATTGTAAACTATGAAATTGTAAATTCATGAATATGAAATTTATGAAATTGTAAACTATGAATATGAAATTGTAAATTCATGAATATGAAATTTATGAAATTGTAAAGAAAACTATGGGAATTTTTATTTATAACCATTCTTCTATTTGAATAATTTGATCCAAAATGTATCCATTATGATTGCAATGTGTTCCTATGTATTCAAATACTACATACTACAATCCTTAAGCTATTTATATCATTCATGTTAAAAAATGATCGCAATTTGATATGTATGAAGCATTGTTCATAAAAATTACAAGTGCATGGGAGTTTTTTAATTTATAAAAATTGAATGGGTATGAGACAAGCATGTAAAATTGATTAACATAAAGCTACAACATTACCCTTAAATAATGGAATAATTGCAAATAATCATCCTTGAACATTGTACTTCAACATAAGCAATACTTTAAAAAATTGGCATACATGCAAGACTCTCAATTTGATGGAGGTTGCAATATGAAATTATCATAGACAAAAAAAATTTAACCATAGTCTATGATATGTGAACCTAACCAACCGATTTCAAATATTAGTGTCGACCATGGTAAATTGTAAATTGTAAATTTATGAAATTGTAAACTATTGAATTTATCAACTATCAAATTGTAAAATATGAAATTGTAAACTATGAAATTTATCAACTATCAAATTGTAAACTATGAAATCTATCAAATTGTAAACTATGAAAATGAAAATCAAATTGCATAATTTTGAAATTATACCTATATCAATGGGATTTGCTTCCTCCATCATAGCTTCATTTGGAATTTCTTCTTCTCTCAAGATTGTTCTTTTTCTCCTCTTCCTTTCTTTATCTTTCTCTCTTTTCTCTTCAATTTTGTTTTGATTTCTTTCATTTTTTCTTGTTCGACGTTGGCTGCTTCCCATTGTGATTGATCAACAATCCAAATTGATACCTACAAAACAATCTACAATGCTAACTTTGTATGACAAAACAAACTTTTTTCAATGAAATTCTAAGGTAATTTTGAAGGAGACTTAGTTTAGTATGGATTACATGTTTATATAGATTTTTATTAAAAAATTGGGTGGGAAAGACATTAAATTTTGTAGTTGGAGTGTGATTAATGTTTGAATTCACTCCCGGGATTTTGCTTTAAAGGAACTCGACCGAGCTAATACCTCGGTCGAGGTATGAATAAGACCTCGACCGAGGGTTTTTTAAACCCTCGGTCGAGGGCTTTACAAACCCTCGGTCGAGGTCTTATTAATACCTCGACCGAGGTATTTAAATACCTCGGTCGAGGTTCATACCTCGGTCGAGGGCTTAAAAAAATAGACTTAGCCCTCATTCAAACAAATGGAAAATTTCCTATGCCTTGAAGAGGTGTAAACCCTACCATTCCTAGCACATAACTGAGCGGAGTTGATACCGATAGATTCACGAACGAATTTTCTATCCATTGACATATCATACACGCATTTTGGCATTCATATGATATTTATTTTTTAATTACTTCTAAAACTTATACTTAGAAAACCACACTACAACTTCAAAGCAGCTCAAAGAAAAATCCGCAGAGTTAAAAATACACAGCCAAAAAATTCTTTAAAATGCACACATCACATATCGACGTGTCCTCTTCAAAAGGGTATCTTTGGTGTTTCAATTTTTGAAAAAATAGAAAAAATTTCTTTACGTGGACAAATATGTGTTTAAAACGATGCTGAAATCGAATGTGGTCACTTTCAAAAAATAATAAATAATTGTATAATGCGAAAAAAATTAACAAAAAAATATGCACATCACACTGCATTTTATGTAGATCATGCACATATAGATAGTTTTTTAAAATTATTAATGCAAGATTGAATTACTCTACGTGGACACGAGCCACTTATTAGCTTCTTCAAATTTTTAAGGTCACATAGTTCATTAAATGCAAAAATTCACACATTAAATGACATCGGAATATTTTAAAAAAAATATCACTATGAAGCCAACATAATATTCTACAATTTGTTATTTTACTGCAAGTCAAAATTCACATGGCATATATGCGTTTTGAGGGATTCTATCTAGCACATGAGTAAAAAATCAGGTTTTCATCGCCAAATTTGGCCAAAAAGTGTTACCCATCTTCATGGAATCACCCATCAATGTAATAATATTTTTACCAATTCTTGTCTGATGTGTATGAGATTCATGTCATGAATTCATTGATCAGGTTACATTGATTGGTAAATTCCACTGCATCCTTCTTTTCATATTGCTTTCATTCAGGCCTGAAGATCCATGGTTCATGAAATTTAACATGGTATCAAAGCCTATGGTTAGGCCAGCAGCAAACCCAAAAAACTTCCATGCTTACACCAGAAGCCATTGAGTTTCCACATAATTCCTAGAATCATTGAATTGCTCCCTCTGGATTCTATCGAGAGAAGTATCTCCACATGTCATGGGATTAGAGAAAGTGCACATGCCGAAATGGAGGGTGTTTGATCTAACATGATTGTGAATTGAAGTGTTTTGCATTGTTTTTGCAGGTACATCCAAAGTATTCATGGAGAATTGTTGATCAGTATAGCTGTGAAATGGAGAATTCAGCTTCTTTAACTCCCAGGATCTTCACACGCTTCAATTACAATGATTGGAGGGAAAATATCTAGATGGTATTGCGCAACAAGGGTCTGTATAGGCACACCATGGGAAGAGAAGTCGAACCTCAACAATATATTGAAAAATCAAAGTATCTGAATAAGCTAGATGAATCCTTCGACTTGATGTGCATCCACATCTCCAAGGATATGTTGTTTCACCTTGAGGGACTTAGAACTTTGAAAGAAGTATGGGATAAGCTTGAATCCTTGTTTGGAAAACAAGAAGAGATGAGGGGTCATATCCTAGAGAATAAGCTGATTGCACTAAATCCTAGTAACTTCCATAGAATTTAGAAGTTCTTCTCAAAATTCAAATCCCTATTCTTGCAATGCAAGAAGTGTGGGATTGAAAATAAGGATGAGCAACTTGTGCTCTCAATTCGAAGCAAGGTTTGCTCAGAATTTTCAGTTTGTGTATCTACTTTCCACTCTATAAGAATATCCATTCCAAATTGGAAGATTCCCTCCCTAGATGCATTTGCAAAATCATTAATCCAGGAAAGAGATAAGTTGATTCAGATGGGAGTGCTCAAATCCTCTAAGAATCAGGCCCTCTTAGCTGGAGACTCTAATATTGCATAAGAAAAAGGGAAGCAAAGAGGGAAAGAAAAGAATAATGTTGATTTGAATCCCAAGGAGAAGCCAATTCCTTCTGATGGAGCCTCTAAAAGTTTGAAAAAGCTAAATGCTCATAATGTATGAGAGGATTTCATCCAGAAAGTTAGTGCATGAAGAATACCATTGACCAAATGTCGAAGCTCCTTAGATAGAACAATATTTCCCTTCCTCAAGGTGCAAAGAAGTCAGAAGCTAGAAACCAAATAGGAGAACATGAGAGGTTCCATGCTTTGAAAGAAGGATTCAATCGGTCAAAGGCCTATTTGATTTATTCAAGAGCTTCCAACCACATGGTTTCCTCCAAATAATCCTTCACTTCTCTGGATCTCTCTAGAAGACCAAGCATTCATATGGGAGATGATTCACATATCTCAGCTATCAAGAAAGGATCCATTAAAATTGAGCATGGAGAGTTCCAAAATGTTCTCTATGTCCCCTCCCTTGCAGTAAACTTGTTATTTGTATACTAGATGACACATATTGGCTCTCCCAAGAGAGTCACATTCGATCCTGAAATAGTATAAATATATTAATATTCTACTAGAAATATGATGGAAAAAGGGGTTGTTGATCATGCATTCAAGGCATATGAGTTTTCCCATTTCCTTACTACTTCATATCCAAAATCCTTATTGACTCATGCTAATAACACAAGCAAGTTGTGGCATGAAAGATTTGGCCACCTGAACTTCACGTATCTCCAGCAGCTACACAATGATAAGTTGCTTAAGGGCTTTCCTCTCATCAAATATTATAAAGGAGTGTGCATTGTTTTCTTGGTGGGGAAGAATCCAGAGAAAATATATGAGGTTGGGAAGGAAACAAGACTTGTCTCCACACTATATCTAATACACAGTGATGTCTCAGGACCAAATCCTACAACATCGATGAATGGATCCAGATATTTTCTGGCCTTCATTAATTGTTGTTCAAGGTGTTGTTGGGTATATTCTTTGAATCAAAAGGATGAAGCATTTGATATCTTCAAAGTATTTAAATCCTTAGCTGAGAACAACCTTGGGAAGAACATGAAGTCACTTAGATATGACAATGGAGGCGAGTATGTCAAAATATATTTTCAACAGCTATGTGCATCAGCAGGAATTTGAATGGAACACTTAGTTCCATACATACCACAACATAATGGTGTGGCTGAGAGGAGGAATAGATCCTTGAAGGAGATGTCTACCTTCCTTCTCAAAGAAAGAAACCTTCCTCCTTACCTATGGGCTAAGTCTATCAATTGTACTTCATATATTCAAAATAGGGTGCCTCACAAATCAATGCTTGGGGCCACTCCTTTCAAAGCATTGTTGAGACATAAGCCCAATGTCTCACACATGAGAGTTTGTGGCTCCAAATCTTGGGCCAGAATCCCTACTAACAAGAGAAAATCCTTGCATGACTAGAGTAGGGAATGCATACTGCTGAGATATGTTGTTGATGATAAGGCATACAAATCGATGGACCTTGCAACTAAAAGGTTTTTCATAGATCACAGTGTGCAATTTGAAGAAAATCAGGTGCATGATACACCATAAGCCGAAGCAGAAGAAGGTATAAACTTGCTTTCATTTCCATTGAAGATGATGATATTATGACTAATGTTTTAGATTTGGAAGATGAGAGCGGTGATAATCATGAACATGACATTGATATTGAATCTCAAGAGGATCTAGTTCCATATCCAACAATTATTCCAAATCAAAGGCCTAAATGGGCCCAAAATCTCATTGAATCAGCTGGGGATATTTTTGGGGATCTAGGTGATAGAAGAAGAACAGGGTCCCAATATTAGAATGAGCATGTTTCACTTTCCCATTCAAATCCACTTCTCCCAGAGAAATTTTTCTTGATGATGGGTTTATATCCTGAGTCATTTAAAGAGGATTTCCATGATCCAAAATGGCAAGCAGCTATGAATGATGAGTATGGTTCACTACAAGACAACAAGACATGGGAGCTTGTCACTTTTCCTCCTGAGAGGAAGTTAGTTAAGTGAAAATGGATATACAAGACCAAGCTAGCAGCTGATGGAACCACAACCAAGTATAATCCTCGATTGGTGGAAAAATGGTACTCTCAAGTCCATGGACTAGACTATAATGAGACATTCTTCACAGTAGAAAGAATGGATTCCATTAGGCTAGTCTTGGAAATTTCAACTTTGAAGAGGTGGGAGGTACATTACATGGATGTGTAGAGAGCCTTCCTCCATGGTGACCTCAAAGAGGATATATATATATGAGACAACTTGATGGGTACATTGAATATTCATCCTTAGTCTGCAAACTTAGGAAATATATCTATGGGATCAAGAAAGCCCCAAGGGAATGCTATGCCACGATGGATTCTGTTATCCCTAAAGTTGAACCTAGACGACAGGGGTTCAAGCTTAAAGAAATCTTTTTAAAAAATAATTCAATAAAATCAAAATAAAAAATGAATTGGTATGTAATCAAATATAAAGGAAAATCACATAATCATTAAAGATCTGTCTGAATTAAAAATGGAATACAAAATTCAATAACAAAGGAACTACGAATGAATTTATGGACTGAACCTGACTCTGTCACTAAAGGTTTAAAGGATAACTATATTTTATCACAAGAATCATGTAATGGAATGTAATTGACCATATATAGGATAAATCATAAAAAATACAAAATCATCTCATAACCATAATCATATCAAAGCAGAACCTGTATTGAAGATGCAAAGAGTTTCATGTCATACAGTATAGATCATGGTTGGATTCCCATCTCTGATTTCCACCCTCTTCCTATCTAGCTGCTATCCCTTATATACAAAACCTCTGAGTTTCTGAGATAGTTATCAAATCCTATTTCTATGGATCAAATCTTTCAAAAATAGCAAAATCGATCTTCTTAAAACAGTCTAAATACAAGTGTAATACAAAATACAAATAGAAATAGACATCTGTCATATCCTAATTGCTTTCAAAAACCAACCACGATTCTAAGTCTAAAGACTCTTAGAAGCCTCTGCCAAGAAAGTTAGATCACTTAAATCTCAGAATCTTTTTGCAATTTGGAAAACTCAGCATCTTTGTCCTCCATTTGATTGTACGTGTCCTTACTCTGAGTCTTCATGTGTTTGAACTCCGTAGTGGAGGCAACATTCATTGGCAAGATAGTTAACTAAAGAACTGCAACGGCGGGATATAGTCAAACTAAACATCTCCACAGTGTCAGTAAGGAAACTGACATGGCCTCTGATCAATGACACATATTATTTCGATAGCGATGAAATTAGTTCATTTCACCTCCGAAGCAGTGGCAGTGTTCCGATATAAGGCATCGATGAGCTAAAAGACTAAGCTTCCGATCGCCGATGAAGAAAGCGTCTCTACAATGTCAGTAAGGCAATGGACACAGCCTCCGATCAATGACACATATTATTCTGACAATGATGAAACTAGTTTATTTCACCTCCGAAGCAGCGGAAGTAATCCGGTGTAAGGCACTAATGAGCTAGAAGAATAAGCTTCCGATCGTCGATGAAGAAAGCGTCTCTACAGTGTCGGTAAAGCAATGGACTCGGCCTCTGATTATTGAGAAAGACTATTCCGACAGTGATGAAATTAGTCCATTTCACCTCCGAAGCAGCGAGAGTGTTTCGGTCTAAGGCGCCGATGAGCTAGAACACTAAGCTTCCGACTGCCGGTGAAGAAAGCATCACAATGCTAGTGACTTAAGACGTCAATACTGTGGCAGCATTGATGCTTGGGGTGCCGACGGTTAGTGGTTAGAGCTCCCAATCGGCGATTCTTTTCTCTTTCAAGATGTCTTCAGATATTGAAAATAACTTTTGATAATCTGCTTCCTTCTCTGTAAAAACTTGGTTTGTCTACAAAGATCTCTTAATCTGGTTCAATAGATTCTTCTATCATAAGGACCATTTCTTCTTGTGGAAGCTTTGAGACTGAACAATCTTCTAAACACACTTGTTTATTTGTGCAAAATATTTCAGGTATAGACCTTGCAACTCTTTGAACATCAATGAAATTATCATTATCTAAGCATGACCCTTGAATGCATGTACAGTTTCTTGAAATAATCATCTATAATCACAATTTCTTCATAATCTTCATGATTTCTCGTTTGTTGGTACCCCTATTACTTCTGCAATAAACTCTTCATTCAGCATGATATTTAAACTCTTGAGCTGAAGCATTCCGTCTTTGTAATTTTTTATGAAAGACATAGTCACCTGTGTATGATAACCCTGCAATTTTTCACAGAAAGTAAACCATCCCACATTTCTCATCAACTGGGATGACATTGGAAATTGCAGTATCCATTGTGTGTTATCGGGTTCCAGTCTGCAAATCAGGCCTCCTAGTCTTATTTTCACCATAATTTCTGAGTCTTCTTCCATTGTTACTTTCAACATTCTACAAACTTTTCAAAATATAAACTTCACTGAGCTAATGAAATTTTGAGAACAGTAATATGACAGGTTTTTAGCAAAATATGGAATATCACTGTCAACTGTCAATACTGTCAACATTGGTACCATTACTCATTACACCAAATGCCTTGATTTCATATGAAGAACATGATGTATAACATCATTATTTAGACAAAAACCATCAATGCAATATTTTAAAGAATGCTGCCAGTTTAAGGACTACTGCCAGTTCATATAACCAAATTTATAATTGATCTTCCATAAAACCTCTTGCTCTTAATATAAGTTCATGACTTTAAATAATAAATGATTTGAGCCTTCAAAGGAAATCACAAAAAATATAAAAAATATGACACTCAAAGGTATAAAATAAGGTAAAATTAAAGAAATGAACTCATCATAAACAAAAAACTATAAAACCCTAGGACAAAAATGAAAAAACAACCTTAGAGATAACATCTGGCTCCGACTAGGGACAAAGATTTATGTGTGAAACTTTGAGAACATGTTGACCTGTGCCTTTAGAATTCTACTAAAGTCATTTCTGTCTTATTGGGCTAGAGTCTTGTTCAAAGCAAATGATATATACAATGATAATGTACAATAATCCTTTATCCCTCAATATGTATGAAAATACTTCAAAAAACGTCCATTGATTGGACCTGCAATTTCTTCACCATTCAAATTTTGCAAAACAAAAGTATTGTTTCCCAAAATTTTGATCACTATAAAAGGCCCTATCCATAAATTATCAAACTTTCCATGCTTACCTTTTTCATCCTTTCATGCATCCCACCTAAGAACAAGGTCACCCACTGCTAAGACATATTTTTTAACTTTCTTATCAAAGATTTCCTTCATCCTTTTCCTATGCATCTCAGCTGTATTTTCAATAGTTTATCTCTCCTATTGCAATTGAATTATCTGAAACATTTGTCTTCTTATATCATCAGGTTCTTCATTTATTTCTTGCATAAATTTAATGACTGGAGCAACTAATTGAACAGGGAAAACAACATCAACTCCATATACCAATTGGAAAGGGGATGTGCCAATTGACTTTTTAATAGTTACTCTATCAACCCAAAGAGAAAATTTTAATTTCATATCCCAACTCCTTTTATTTTAAAATAACATTTTCTTGATATTGTTCACAATATTTTTATTACTGGATTCTGCTAATCCATTACCCTATGGGTAATATGGTGTGGACTGTTTCAAGTTAATATTATTTTATTCACAAAATTTCATCGTCTTTTTTTATTTAAAAGCAGGAGCATTATCAGTAATTAATTTCCTAGGGCTTCCAAATCTGCTAAGAATATTTTCCTGTAGGAAATTAATTATGACTTGTTTAGTTTCTCTCCTTGTGGGGATTGCCTCCACCCACTTAGTGAAAAAATTAGTTGCAATTAAAATCCATTTGTGCTGACCACTAGAAGGAGGATGAATTTCACCTATAAAATCTAAACCCCACTGCTGAAATGGACCATTTACTGTTATAGGCTTCAAAGGTAATGACTGAAGTTTATGCTTACCTGCAAAATTTTGACACTCCACACATGATCTAACCTGATGACACACATCTGAGAAAAGAGTAGGCCAATAATATCTTGCTCTTAGGATTTTAAAAGCGGTTGCTTTCCAATACTTGTGTCCACCACATACTCCACTATGCAATTCAGAAGTAACAACATGAACTTGTGATTTCTCCAAACACTTCAACAATATTCCTCCAGGATCCTTCCAGTACAAGACCTGATCTATTAAAACATACTTCATTGCTTTGAGTCTTAATGATCTACATTCATTTCTATTCAATTCTAGAGGGTATTGTAAGTATAAAAGGAAATATACAATATCTTTATACCAATCAGACTCACCATACCTGCTATAAACCTGCTGCTTACTATATTCTGTTGCCACATCTTGTTCTAAATGTTCTTCCATCAAATGAAGATTCAATACCTGACAATTTGATTATGTTAGAAGTTTAGCTAATCCCTGGCCTTTTACCAATTTTTTTGAGTTAATATCCACATCATATTCCATAACCTTTGCTATCCATCTACCTCTTTTTCCCTCACTATCAAGCTGTGCTAAAATCTCCTTGACTGCTAAACTTGGAACATATGCCAAGATCTTGGAATGTAAAACATATATTCTGAAAAATTTGAGAGCTTTAACTAATGCATAAGCTTGTTTTTCCATTGTATTATATTTAAGCTCTGAATCTCTTAATGTTTTACTGAAAAAAGAAATTGGTTGTTCCAAACCATCTGAATTCTTTTGTAATAACACAATAGCTATAGTATCTTCAAATGCAAATGAAAAAATTGCAAAATCCTTTGTATAATCTGGAGCTATCAATATTGGTTCTTCTATTAATGCTTTCTTTATGGATTCAAATGAATGTTTAGCCTGGTTTGACCATTTAACTTCCCTATCCTTCTTGAGAATTTCAGTGATATGTTTGATAATTTCTACAAAATTAGGAATAAACCATCTTAAGAAATTGATTTTTCCAATGAAAGATTGAATCTCCTTTTTATTTCTAGGAATGCTGATTTTTAAAATGGACTTTACTCTTTTTTAATCTATTTTGATTCCTTCAGCAGAAACAATATGCCCTAACAGCTTACCTTCTGTCATAGCAAAGTGAGACTTTTTTGGGTTTAATGATAAACCAAAATTTCGGCACTTCATAAAAATTTGTCTCAAATGTTTCAGATGATCTTCATTAGATTTGGAGAAAAGTGTAATATCATCTTGATATATTACTACAAATTTTTCATTCTCCCCCACAAAATCTATATCCATACCCCTCTGAAAAGTAGCACCTGGGTTCATAAACCCAAAAGGAATTTTATCATACATAAAGGTCCCCCATAGAGTTGTGAATGCTGTTTTTCCTCTATCTTCAGGCTGCACTGCAATGACTCATCATCTCTCACATTATTATTTTGAAAAGGAGGTTGAATCCTTTGTTCTTCATTTTCTTTCCTGTCCCTTTGAATATCATTATTTTGTCTTTCTCTTGGAAAAAACATAGGGGCAAAAGGTCTTCTAAACTTATTTTGATTTCTTTCTCCTTCAGGTATAGGTTTGTTCTGATTTTTATTTCCCAATTCCAACCTGTCAATCTTAGCAGACAAATTTTTAATAATTTTATTCATTTCATCCATTTTACTGTCTGAAGATCTTCCTATAGGATTGGATGTAATGATTTCCTTTTTACCCTTTTTGTCTACAGTTTGATATTTTGTTTCCTCTTTGAGTTTATTTGAAGCCAAAATATTAGACTCTACTTCCAATGCTGCATCTTGCATATTTTGAAGTGACACATATTTTCTTTCCCTCAATAACAAAGAAAACCCATGATCAAATGAGTTTGCATAAGTTAATTTTGCTGATGTCTCTGAGGGTTTTATTTCAGCTAGTATTCTACTGTACATTTTATTGAACCTTTTAGAAAAATATCCCACAGCTTCATGCTTCTTTCTCTTCAATGATCCAAAATCTGTAATGTAATACAAATAATCTTTAGTATCTCCCCATTGTTTCATGAATACTTCTTCTAAAGCATCTATACCATCTACAGGGCTTGGTGGTAATTCTCTAAACCATTTTCTCACTTCACCATCTAAACTTTGAACAAAAACCCTCATCCAAACATCCTCATTTTCAAAATTCTGATTGTCTGCATAACTCAAGAATGTATTCCAGTGCTCTTTTGCAGTAACATCCCCCTGACCGTTAAATCTCAGAAGATATTTCTGGTAATCTCCTCCTGGGAGAGCATTGAAAGGCTGAGGCAAAACTAGTGGGGCATATCTTGTTGCTACCATAGCAGCCATCTGATTTTGAGGGTGAGCCATTCTAGGACTGGAAATATTGGAACTTGTGTTAGACTGATTGGTGCTTGAATGTTGTGATGAAAGAGGCAAATTACTAGGATTTGGCTGATTCACTGGGATGGTCTTAATAAAAGGTATGTGGGTTGAAAACAAAGAAGAAAATCTTGTCTGCAATGCTTCAAGTTTAACCTTCTCAAAAAACAAAGGATTTGTGAAGAGTTGGAGATTGTCAATTTGAGAAGGGGTAAATAGAAGATCTAATTATTCTTTTCCTTTTTCTGAATGTGGATCAAAAGAAGGAACATGGATAGATGAAGATTCAGGAATCCCCAAGGCTGAAGGATGTTTAAATTTTTTTGATGAGGTAGAACTTAACCTTCTCCTAGCCTCTTTTAATAGCTGTTTAGGATCTGAGACTCCAGGATTTAAAGGTGATGAGGGATTACCTCGAGTTCCTATCTTTTTTGAAGCCACTGTAACTTTCTGTAGGTGACTGATTATAGTCTATAACAGATTTCACTGATCTTGTTCACCTTCCCAAATCAGATACATAAGAATGTCGAATACCCAGGGAAGATATCCTTTCATTTCTCCGTCCTCGGCAACGGCGCTAGAAGATGTTATCCCTAAAGTTGAACCTAGACTATAGGGGTTCAAGCTTAAAGAAATATTTTTAAAAAATAATTTAATAAAATCAAAATAAAAACTGAATTGGTATGTAATCAAAGATATAGGAAAATCACATAATCATTAAAGATCTGTATGACATAAAAATGGAATACAAAATTCAATAACAAAGGAACTAGGAGCACGAATTTATGGACTCGACCTAACTCTGTCACTAAAGGTTTAAAGGATAACTATATTTTATCATAAGAATCATGTAATGGAATGTAATTGACCATATACAGGATAAATCATAAAAAATACAATTCATAAAATATACAAAATCAGCTCATAACCATAATCATATCAAAGCAAAACCTGTATTGAAGATGCAGAGAGTTTCATGTCATACAGTATAGATCATGGTTGGATTCTCATCTCTGATTGCCACCCTCTGCCTATCTAGCTATTGTCCCTTATATACAAACCCTCTGATTTTCTAAGATAGTTATCAGATCCTATTTCTATGGATCAAATCTTTCAAAAATAGAAAAATCAATCTTCTTAAAACAATCTAAATACAAGCGTAATACAAAATACAAACAAAAATAGACATCTGTCATATCCTAATTGCTTTCAAAAACCAACTACGATTCTAAGTATAAAGACTCTTAGAAGCCTCTTCCAAGATAGTTAGATCACTTAAATCCTGGGATTGTTTTGCAATTTGGCAAACTCGGCATATTTTTCCTCCATTTGATTGTACGCTTCCTTACTCTGAGTCTTCATGTATTTGAACTCCGTAGCAACGACAGCGTTCATCAGCAAGATATTTAACTAAAGAAATGCAACGACAAGAGCCAATCCAACTAAACATCTCCACAGTGTCGGTAAGGAAACAAACACGGCCTCCGATCAATGACACATATTATTCTAACAGTGATGAAATTAGTTCATTTCACCTCCGAAGCAACGGCAATGTTCCGGTCTAAGGCGCCAATGAGCTAGAATACTAAGCTTCCGATCACCGATGAAGAAAGCGTCTCTGCAGTGTCGGTAAGGCAACAGACATGGCCTCTGATCAATGACACATATTATTCTGACATCGATGAATTAGGTCATTTCACCTCTGAAGCAGTGGTAGTGTTCCGGTCTAAGGTGCCGATGAGCTAGAAGACTAAGCTTTCGATCGTCAATGAAGAAATCATCTCCGCAGTTTCGGTAAAGCAACGGACATAGCCTCCGATTAATGACAAAGATTATTTTGACAGCGATGAAATTAGTTCGTTTCACCTCCGAAGCAATGGGAGCATTCCGGTCTAAGGTGTCGATGAGCTAGAAGACTAAGCTTCTGATCACCAATGAAGAAAGCATTGCAACGCTAGTGACTTAAGACTCCGATACTGCGGCAGCATTGATGCTTGGGGTGCGGACGGTTAGTGGTTAGAGCTCCTGATCGGCGATTCTTTTCTCTTTCAAGATGTCTTCAGATATTAAAAATAACTTCTGATAATCTACTTCCTTCTTTGTAAAAACTTGGTTTGTCTACAAAGATCTCTTAATCAGGTTCAAGAGATTCTTCTATCATAAGGACCATTTCTTCTTGTGGAAGCTTCGAGACTGAACAATATTTTGAACACACTTGTTTATTTGTGCAAAATATTTCAAGTATAGACCCTGCAACTCTTTGAACATCAATGAAATTCTCATTATCTAAGCATGACCCTTGAATGCATGTACAGTTTCTTGAAATAATCATCTATCATCAGAATTTCTTCACAGTCTTCATGATTTCTCATTTGCTGGTACCCCTATTGCTTCTGCAATAAACTCTTCATTCACCATGATCTTTAAACTCTTGAGCCGAAGTATTCCATCTTTGTATTTTTTTATGAAAGAAATAGTCACCTGTGTATGATAACCCTGCAATTTTTCATAGAAAGTAAACCATCCCGCATTTCTCATCAACTGGGATGACCTTGGAAATTGTAGTATCCATTGTGTGTTATCGGGTTCCAGTATGCAAATCAAGCCTCCTGGTCTTCTTTTCACCACAATTTCTAAATCTTCTTCCATTGTTACTTTCAGCATTCTGCAAACTTTTCAAAATATAAACTTCACAGAGCTAATGAAATTTTGAGAACAGTAATATGACAGGTTTTTAGGGAAATATGGAATATCACTGTCAACTGTCAATACTATCAACATTGGTACCATTACTCATTACACCAAATTCCTTGATTTCATATGAATAACATGATGTATAACATCATTATTTAGACAAAAACCATCAATGCAATATTTTAAAGAATGCTGCCAGTTTATATAACCAAATTTATAATTGATCTTCCATAAAACCTCTTGCTGTTAATATAAGTTCATGCCTTTAAATAATAAATGATTTGAGCCTTCAAAGGAAATCACAAAAAATATAAAAATAATGACACTCAAAGGTATAAAATAAGGTAAAATTAAAGAAATGAACTCATCATAAACAAAAAACTATAAAACCCTAGGATAAAAATGAAAAAATAACCTTAGAGATAACAGATTCCTTTCTCATGTCACAAAAATTTGAGAGATGCAGATATGACTGCAATGTCTACATGTAGTAGAGAAAGGGCTCATTATTGTTGATCATCCTATATGTGGATGACTTGCTCATTACTAGCAGCTCTATTGCTGGTTTGAGAAGCATCAAGTCAACTTTGAGTGAAGCATTCACCATGACAGATCTGGGACTGTTGAGGTAGTTCATTGGTCTCAAAGTAAATCAAAATACTTCGGGAATCATGATTACACAGTACAGATACATTGTATATTTGCCTAAAATATTCTACATAGAAGATTGTAAAGCAGCACCATTTCCCTTCTGATCAGGCATCAAGATGGAAGAAGGTGGTTCCACACCATTGGTTAGCAATACTCTATACATAAAAATCATTGGGAATCTAACATACCTCACACATTCAAGACCATACTTGTCCTATGTTGTGAGTGTTGCTTCCAAATACATGCAAGAGCCACATGAGTTACAATGGAAGGAAAAAAAGCGCATCTTGGAATATGTGTAGGGTACAAGAGATTTTGGGATCTATTACTCAGTAGGTGCTCATGTAGCACTACTACATATGGCTCAAAAGTCCTACGAAAAAGTTAAAATCATTGTTTTCGTTGAAAAACAGTTAAAATTTTGGGGAAAATTGGAAATGCCCCCAACGATCGTCGCTGTAGCAATGTTATCGACCTTTTGTCGCTATAGCGATGAAATTTCATCTCTAGAGAGACAAAATGTCCATAACGTCACTAGAGTGATGATATGGACCTTTCGTCTCTCTAGCGATGATTGTGTGGCATATAGCATTGTCAATTATTATATAGGTATTTCCACTAGATAAGGAAAGTTGTGATAAATTATTGTAGGTTTTTATTTGTTGTTCTTGAATTTGTCTATCTCCCCACCCAAAGGAACCAACCCCTATAATATTCTATGTAGGAGTAAGTTGTCGTATAGTTTCTTTTACTCATTAGAGGAAATTTGGGGTCTAAAATGGGCCTTATAAGAAAATGCACCAACAATAAGTTCTTGTGAGTTGGAATTCAAGAACCAATATAATTCCAATAAATGAGTCAACCATAATGGTTGAATTGACATATTTGTCATAAAAAATAAACTATTTTTTTTGTTCGTATTTTCGACATATCTCCCTATGTTTTTACTCAAATTTCAATCGGGAGAGCTTGTTGGATGCGGAATTTGATTTTGAATCCAATGAGTATCCACACTACATACTTTTGATGGACCCCGCTACCCCAAAAACAAGAAATACTTGAAAAAACATGATGATGATCTCTTGGGATAATCTCTTCCTCTAAATCCCTAGTCCACAGGGACCACTCTAATTGCACTGCTGTTATTGGATGAACAGCATGAGCTCTTCAAATTTTTGATGCAGAAGCTTCAGAGAGTGCAATGTATTTTATTTTCCCTTCTTCCACTAATTTCTTCAGCTCTCCAATTTGTAATTGATACCCAGACAAAACATGTCAACAAAAGTAGTTTAAAAAGCATATAATATTGGAAATTAAGAGAGTGCATCAATTAAGAATTTGAATGGTTAATAACATGATTATATCCAAACAAACAAACCGTGGCTTCAATGGGGACTGTAGTATCAATACGGTGTTGATAATAAAGATCAATGAACTCGACATCGAGTCTCTTCAAGCTTGCCTCGCAGGAGGCACGAACATATGCAGGATCTCCTTGAATCTTCATTTCTCCATCTACAAATTTGACCCCAAACTTTGTGGCCAATTGGACTTTGTCTCTTATCCCTTTAAGGGCCTGCATTAAGTGCATCCAAATAAAGTTAAGAATTGTATACAACATTCAATTCATTAATGGTAATTCTATGGAAAATGGAAAACCCGGGAAGAATGTCCCGACTCCCACCTTTCCAAAGAGAACTCCGTTGGTGAAAGGGCCGTAAACGTCCGAAGTGTCGAGGAAAGTGATGCCTCTGGATACGGCATGGTGGATGAGAGATATCATTTCATGGTCGCGCTTTGGAGGGCCATAGAAGGAAGACATGCCCATATGCAACCCAACCCCTGCGCTGATACCTCTAATCCCTGAAACCCCAAATGCAATCTATGCACTGTGGATGATGTTGCTACCATTTTTTTGTTTAAAGATAAGTCTATACCCTCTTTCTGTTTCCCAGTCGAAGCAGATGTGATTGTTTGGGCAATTCGTTCAGCTATTTATAGATTCTATCGCTTGCTCGGCAAGTTTAAAGGTTGTAAGGGTTTTGGATTCTAATACCCCAACCAATTCGTTCAGCTATTTATTGATTTTATTACTTTTTGGGAAAGAAAAGAGGTTGTAAGGGTTTTGGATTCTGCTAACCATTGCCCAACGTGATTTGCTTTAGCAAACAATTCAACCACGGTGGCTGATATTTTATATCAGCTGCTCGACAATGTTAGCATGCTTGACAAGAGCTTGTGGGATTCTCGAAGTCTTGAAATCTACTACCCACTAAGCAGCGTCCACTATCCTCTTTTTTAATGTACAGATATAATCAAATAAACATCTTTTCGGAGTCTTGCAGTTATCCTCATAATCTAATCAAATAATCATTTTTTTTTTTAGTTTTGCAATTACTATTTATAAACATGTTCTTGGGTTAGCTTAAGTGGTTGAGAGTTAAATATGTTTTTGGGTTAGTTAAGGGGTTGAGAGAAGTTGAGAGCTAGTTAAGCTAGACTGTAAGTATGATGCAACTCTTAAACCTATAACAATCAAATAATCACATAAACCAATTAATATATTTATTATCCACTAACAATAATGGGTTAGCTTAAGTGATTGAGAGAAATTAAGAGCTAGTTGAACTAGACTGTAAGTACAATGCAGCTCCTAAACCTATAACAATCAAATAATCACATAAACCAATGAATATATTTATTATCCACTAACAATAATATTTTAATACAAATGTCCTTAGCAATAATATGTTAATACACATATTCTTAATTAAATCAACTTTTGCATACACCCATTAGTATATTCCATGTCCAACTAATATATTTAACATGCAATAAACACTTTTTTAACATCCATATATAACATCATTTTTATATCTATCATTTCTTATCTTATATATATAATAAGTATTTCAATTTTTTTTAAATATTTTTTTCTTAATATAAATAAATAAATAATTTTTTTAATATTTCATTTTTCTTAAAATAAATAAATAAATCATCATAAATAAATCATCATAACAATGGTATGCTCAATGTAAAGGGAAAAAAATATATATGGAATCATATATTAAGTATGACTTTTTTTTCTTTTTCTTTGACATTTGTTCATTCTTTTAATAAGAACCAATCCACGTTTTAAATAAGTTTTTTATTTTTATAAAAAATAAAAGATTCAGATTTATGAGTTTTATTCATTCCTCTATTGACTTTGATCAGTGGTTATCTCATTTAAGAAATGAATCACCATGGACATTTATAAATCTGCATTAAGTTTTGGTAAACCACCATTGTACCCTTCTCTACCTCTAATATGGACAAATCTTCTACTTCAAGGGCATCTTCGTTATTTGAATTTGAGTTGGATTTGGGAGGCTGGCATTTTTTCCTTTTTAATGGACTCTTGATTCGGGACATGAGTTTTGAAGGTGTCCATGTTTCTGACAAGCCTACATCGAAATATTGTGTTTTCGTTATTTGATGTATGTGTTCAATGCATTTTACCTTATTAAAATCATTAATCATTGTATTTGGAAGACCTTTACTAAGGCCAATTTTCACACATACTTGAGCATAAGCAAATGAGCAAAAGCAAATAATCAAACTATGTTGGTTATTATTTATCTTTAAATATCTACCAAGATATTTTCCAATACTTTTTAAGACTGAAGGATGCCAAAAAAACAAAGCAACAGATTATTCAAAGATATTTAAATTAGCATTTTTGGAAACAACCATAGTTGATGGCTCAAATTTGAGAAATCATGAGATTCAAAACAACCATGCTCTTCCTTGAAACTAATCCCCTCTTGAATAACTTTGATAATACTTTTTATTTGAAAACTAATAATAGAAAAACATTTAGAACAAAAGTGAATCTCACTTATTTTGATACATTATGTAAAAATTCACTATTCCAAATATGCTGAGTGAGCCTAAAACAATTGAATCAACACATAGCAATAAAGTTTTTGTATTAATAATTTATATCCATGAATTTTGTATGGGAGACCTTTAGAGATAACATCTGATCATATTTGTCCATTATATATGGACTTGCCATTGTTGGGGATCGAGTGACCTAAAGAAGAGCCCCCCTTTAGACCTCATTTCCTTTCCACATAAATGCAATGCCAATATAATAGTTGAACCCTTGCATATAATATAATTGTATGACTTGTAAAATCTCTTTAGTTGTCTGGCCCCATAAACATGACACTATTAAGCCACTAGAAACCCTTGCTTGAGATATTGTTAACTCTTAATTTATACCACATAATATGATGCAACAACACACAAAAGACATGATTTTATAGAGATAAGTTTCTATTAGGGAAATATTGAGGTATAAAATGGCCTTAAAAAAATGTACTATCAAAATCAAGTTTAAAAGAACGAATCACATTCACATTCTAGAGAGTGGCATCATCTCTTATGGTTGAGGTGACATTGTTTGACATAAATATACTTATCAAATTCTACATGGTGAATGTAAACCTGTAATTTACCATACCCATAAAAAAAGGTAATCATATTTTTTTTAATATAATATTTTTATACTTATTACTTCTTAAATACTTTAAAGTACTTTACTTTATAATAAATTTTTTAATATATTATAATAATAAATTCGAATTTATACATTTATAATATATATAGTAAACTCATTATAACATATTATAATAATAAACTCATTATATATTAAATTTTTTATAATATAGTATTGCACTGAGGAGGTGAATTCTACAGCCCAGTAGGGGAGAGATGTGTAACTCCTTCCATGCTCATCTTAGAGTTGACACATGTCCTTTATAAAAAATAATAAAATATTATTTAAAATAACAAGTCCGCTTAAATTATATTTAAATTATTTAGAACTGCATATATATCACGGGGTCTTCACTTAGTGAAACCATGTCATAACACCTTCATTCATGGGATATTAAATAATACCCCTAATTTCAGTACATATTGATAAATTACTTACAAAAATCCTTTGTTGATCCCCGCTCCTAATACACATTTCCAACTAAAAAATCCCTAATTTTACAATATATTCCTTATTATTACTAGAAATCCATTTTTATAACCCCCCATACCCTATTCTCTTCCCCTCAATACCTACAATATATTGACATTGTTTTTCACAATTAAAACCCCGCCTTTATGAATGAACATGATAAGATATTTGTCAACAAGGTGAATCCCCCGTGATATATATAAAACAACAGAAATTAGATAAACAAAAACCATTAACATTGGATTACACATTTACTCAATATTTCTACTCTAAAAAGAGTTTGCACCAAAAGAGATTTGATCCCTCTAGGTGCTTGGTAGATCCCCTTTTAGATGGATCTATGCTGGTATTAAACTATCATATATCAACTTTATCAAATTCAACATGCTATCTTATATGTGACAAACTCGTTATAATATATTATAATAATTTTTATTTCTCTCTATATATTGTTTGTTAAAATATTTTTAATTTGTGGGACTGGTTTTTGGTTTAGGAAACTATGATTCAGGGGTATATAAGTTATCAAAATCACCTAGGGATCACACTTGGATCAAGCCACACCAGCCCTCAACTGGTTGGATTTCAGGTATCTCCTCCCAACTAACTTACACCTAAGAAAAATTGAACTTTAAGCCTCTACCATATTTCGAGGATTTCCAATGTTCATTAATCCATGCATGTTAAATCAATGAATTTTTTCTCCACCATAGATCTAATTCCGAGAAGATCTCAGTCGTTGATCTATGCAACCTTTCAACCAATTCTGCTCATTTCAAAATTTATTTTCCACGAGCATGTTGAATCAGTGAAATGCACGTCCACCATCGATTTGACTCCACCTTTGATCTTGGTCATTGATCTATGTAGCCCTTTAACCAAATCTGTGGATCTGAGAAATTTGTTTCATTCCCGCAATTTAAAACAACAAAATTCTTTAGGACCATAGATCAGTATCTTCCATGAATCTCAGCCGTTGAAAGTTGCAACCTTTACTCGATCTCACAATCTCCCATCCTAACTTGGTGAACCATAGTACCTGTAATACATAAAGAGAACATCATGAGAGATATATCTAATATGGAAACAACAATAATTTATCAATGACGACTGTACCTAATCACCGTATTTTGAATTGTAAATTTCATGATATGTTTCGTTTATTTAAACAGAACAAAAACATGATGATTAGCGCCCTGTTAAGAAAGCAAATTATTTAGTTAAAGTTTCGGGATAAATATTTCTTAGTTTCCCCAATGGTTCACAGTAAAAATAAAACAGAGGTTGGACGGCTTATATCATCTCAAAGATGGATTGGGTTTGATTTGAACTATTAGATCATGCAACCTTGATAGATCCTTTCTGCCTCCACCATTCCGGAAAGCGGAAATCGGGTTCTCCAATTTTATCCAGTTAAAATTCTACTTTTTTGCCTTCGCATTTCCACTTCCACACATCCAGAAAGAAGAAAGAGGATTCACCAATATTCCTCTTCTACTTGTTTGCTTTCACCCTTGCGCTAAGCAGAAATCAGAAACCATAACCATTTCAACGTTAAAACCATACCTTTCCTCTTTTTCGCTTTTTCGCTTTCTCCTTTTCGAAGGAGAAAATCAAAAAGCAGAAAGTCAATCTTTTTTGAAATTAAAATTTGGATTTTTTGCTTCCTCTTTTTCGACCTCGCCATTCCGAAACCTTCTGAGCTATCGATCCATGCAGAATCTTTCTAAACCATCAATCTATGTGGAAGCTTTCTAAACCGTCGATCTATACAGAAGTCAGAAATCGGGAATCCAATTTTTTCATGACCAAAACTAGCATTTTCCTCCTCCGCCTTGCTGCTTCCACCCTTCTAGAAAGTGGAAATTGGAAAGCAAGAAGTCAATCCTTTCCAAAAATAAAATTTTTCTTTTTCGCTTCTGCCCTTTGCGGAAAGCAGAAGTTGGAAGTCGGATTTTCCAATTTTCATGAAGTTTAAACTTTGGCTAATCTGCCTCCACCTTTCCTCTTTCGCCCATCCAAAAAATGGAAAGCGGAAAATGGAAAGTTAATATTTCACGGAGTTTAAACCTTAACTTTCTGCTTCTGCCCTTTGCGAAAAGCGGAGGTTAGAAGTCAGATTTTTCAATTTTCATGAAGTTTAGAATTTAACTTTCCACCTCTGCCTTTTCTTTTCCACCTTTCCAAGCATTTGATTTGTGCGGAATGATTCTGTAATGTTGGATATTTGCAGAAGTTAGAAATCGAGTTTGTAACCTTTTCATAAATGAAACTTGGCTTCTTTGACACCACCCTTTTGCTCCCACCATTTCTTGGTCGTTGGATCTTAATTGGAGCAATTCTCAACCGTTGATCTTAAATAAAAGCGGATCTTCTTGTAAGGATTATTTCTTGGTCACACCTAAGTATTTTATCCAGAATCACACTTCAAGATTAGGGAAAAACCTTCTGCTCAAGCTTTTAGGAAATACTAAGTATGCAAGGAGGGATTAACTGGGTTGGGAAACAAGTGTAAAAATAAAAATGGAAGGAGGGCCCTAAAATGTAAAAATTTTGGGGAAGCAGTTGTAGCAGCAACAATTGGTGACGAGCTGGTGAACACATATCTCTGAGAAATCCTTCTTTGAACAACAAGAATTCCATATGGTACTGTACTACACATGTTCAATGATTACTTACAAGCATTTCTCAAGACTTCTTTAAACAATATTGATTCAGGGATGCAACTTTCAAGCATCACATTTGATACCATTTCTTTGGGAGTAAGGAAACCAAGAGCTCAGTTTCTTGATAAATCTCCTCAAGTCAAAGTATGAAGTTCATTTTACCCCATGTCTTTAAGTTTCCATAATATAAGACTCCACAAGATTGTAACTAAGTAAGACAGATATATTCATTTGTTCCTCATTCCCATGATATAAGCATTCTTTTGATGCTTTCTTTATGACTGAAAAAATATTCTGAGTCTTCCTTTTACTTTGAGAATTCGGTACATGTTCTTCCATCCACAATGTCCTTTTGTGTGAGCGACACTTTTTTTTTTTATCATGCTCACAGACAGAGAAGAACCATGTTGATATTTGTTGTTTTAACAGCCCTTTTGTTCTGATGATTTATTTCTTCAACATCATTTCTTTAATTGAAGACTTAATATTTCAGAAAATTGACTTTTCAATCTAATCCTTTTGGCCCCTTTTTTTATTTGTAGCAATGCCAATGATTTTGAATACCATACATCAGTCAGACCTGGTTCCTTTCCATGGGTCCATCATGATATGCTTCCTGAGACAAGTATTAATGTGAGAATGGATGAAACCCCAAGATAGTACTCCATACCTCATGAGTCTTGGTTATTTCATAGGGGTTATAATGATTTAAATGTGAACTTGAAGACTAGCTTCCCTTTCCATTAGCTGCCAACAGTTAAAGAATCTCATTATAATCGAACTTTATCATTTTCTCTTTCCCATAAGAAAATCCTGACATCCAAAGATTTGAGTTTAATCATATGCCTATACTTCCAAGCACAAAAAATGGAGCTAGTTTATTAAAATCAAACAAACTAAGGCTATGAAATAAGGTGAAACAAATAGGAAAATAAAATCAATAACCATTAGATGCCATGAATCTTCACTGTAAAATCTTAGCAAACCTTAAAATCAATAACAACAAGTTTATTTATGTACAAAGGGTTCCTAGGACTCTATGTGAAATAATGTTTGAGACAAAGGAAATATATAGGAATACTTTCTTCCTGTCCTTATAAATATTGTAATTTGTAAGTTGCAGGGCCTAACTTTTCAGTTACTAGGTAAGGGCCAATCCACAAATGTTGGAACTTTGTGTGCTTTTCATTTTCTACATAAATATTATCCCATTTCAACACTAGGTGTACTACATCAAAGTTTCTTGTATCATATTTTCTCTTGTCAAACCATATTTTTATGATAGTCTGATTTTTGTTGAAATTATCTTTAGCCTTTTGTCGTAGTTCCTTCAATTTTAACAAAGTGTCGATCCGTGCTTATAAAACTTCACTACTAGAACCCCTTAAGGCTTGTGCTAACTGCGAATATGGGAGCAGAATGTTTGGGGGAAATATAACTTCTTTTCCATATACCATAGTATAGGGAGACACTCCTAAGGAATTCTTTGGAGTGACCCTATCTTACCACATTGCATTTGTAAGGGATGAATTACAATTTCTTTGATTTTCAATAATGATTTTCTTCGAAATTCGTATAAGGTTCTTATTTGTCGATTCCTCTAAACCATTTCCCTAAGGATAATAATTAGTTGAGTAATGCAACTTAATTCCCTTTTCATAAGAAAAATCAGTTATTTTAACAGATGAGAAATTATATGCATTATCAAAAACAAGGGAAATTGGAACTCCAAACCTTTTCATAATGTTCTCTTGTAGGAAGCCTAATGACAACATATTCGTTCACTTTGCAGAATGGAATCACTTCCACCCATTGTATAAAATAATCAGTAGCCGTAAGGATATATCAATGTTGTAATGAATAATTCATATTGATTTCCCCAATAACATCTATGCCCCACTATTCAAACGAATCTGAAATAGTAACATGTTGTAATGGTCCCATTGCTTTTGCCAATTTTCAACCACTCCTCTGACATAAATCACACTTTCTTGCATAGGCATGGGCATCTTTAAATAAAGTTGTCCAATACTATCCATCTCTAAGTATCTTGCAAGCTATGGTATCCCCAGAATAATGTCCTCTTGATGGTTTGTCATGTAATTCTTTGACTATTTTGGAGGCATCCTCTCCTTCTAGACATCTAAGCAAAACTCCATCATAATTTGTTTCTGAAAAGCACTCCATCCATTATTCAATATGAGGATGAATTCAACCGAAGTGCCCTTCTCTTCTTGGAGCTCCAATGCTCTGGTACCTTGTTGAAGATAGTACACCAGATCTCTGTACCAAGATTTGGGAGTAGTGAAGATAGGAAATACAACAATCAAGTTCACCCCAGCTCCATTCTCCCAATCAAGATATTTATCAGTTTGATTATCTGCTATCAACTTGCATAACCCTTGACCTTTGATGATGATAGCTGGTTTGAATTCTAATTCATACTCCTGCAGGGCAGTCACCCGATTCCCTCTTCGCTCACCCAGTTCCTTTTGCACAAAAAGAGACCTAACAGCTGGGTGACAAACTACAACTTTTGTTTTGCTTTTAGAATAAAGGGTTTGAACTATTTTGATGCCTTGAAGAATTCATATGCTTTTTTGTCCACGACTAGGTAATTCAATTCAACCCCTTGTAACCCAGTACTCATGATTGATATTGGGTATTCGTCTTCCATTTCCCCTTTCTTTGTAAGCGCTACTGCGAGAGAGTTGTCTGAATCAAAGGTATACAAAATAAAGTCCTTTTCAAAGTTTGGACTCTTCAAAGAAGGTTCCTGAGCTATTGTTGTTTTGATATATTTAAAGGAAACTTTCTCAATGTCATTCCACTTGAATTGTACACTTTGCTTCACCATTTGATGTAGAGGTTTCACAATTTGAGAAAAATCAAGGACAAACCTCTAAACAAAATTTCTTGTGCCCATAAATGATTGCATAGATTTCCTATTATGGGGCATGGGAATCTAAGTTATAGCCTCAAGTCTCTCTTGATCTATTGAGATTCCATTCTTTGAGATGATGTGTCCCAACAATTTTCCTTCAAGAACTGCAAAGATGATTTTATTTGGGTTTAGAGATATACCATATTTTCTACAGTGGTCAAAAATATGTTTCAAGTGAAAAACATGGTCTTCTCTTCTCTTGGAGAAAATGGTTACATCATCCAAGTACACTACTAGATAGTGGCCACTTAAACCTCTGAATGCAATGTTCATGGCCTTCTGAAATGTGGCTCCGGCGTTCATGAGGCCAAAAGGAATTCTTCTATAAGCGAATGTTCCCCATTTTGTACGAAATATTGTCTTTAATCGGTCTTGCTCATCCACTAACACTTGATTATACCCTAAAAATCCATCTAATAGGGAGAACATTTATGAGCTTGAAACCATCTGTAAAATTTGTTCCATTGGTGGAATTAGATATTTATCTTTATCTGATGCTCTATTTAAGTTCCTGAAGTCAACTCAAGCTTATCTCTCCAGACTTTCTTCTCACCGAGACTAGATTAGCCACCCATTTTGAATGTCGGACCTTGAAAATGATCTTTGCATCCAGTAACTTCTTTACTTCATTACGGATCAGAGGTTCTAACTTTGGGTGCATCTTTCTAAGTTGTTACTTGAATGGCTTTGCTCTTTTTTTTATGGGAATCACATGTTGGATGATGCGAGTGTCATAAGTCTTCATATCTTCATATGTCCAAGCGAAGATGTATTTGTTTTGCTTAAACAACTTGATGAACTTGCATCTGAACTTGCATCTTTCCCTAGGAGAGGAACATTTTCACAAATTGACATATTTAGGTTCATCTTCTGATCCCGGATTGACTAGTTCATGTTGCATTGATGAACTGTTCGTCTCCACATTGGTTGGTTTCCAGAATTTACTCTGCAAATAAAACATCCCTTCGAGGGTTCTTACCGCTTTAGGCATGAAATTTCCCTGAATTGCATCTTCATTTTGTAAACCTGACAAATGTTCTTCTTCATCTATTATGGATTCTTTAAAATATTATTCATTTTTCAAAAAAATTGATGATATGTTCATCGTCATTGAACAACCTCATATTTGTAACATTGTCAAGTACTAATGGTCTGAAAATAAATTCAATAGAACACTTATTATTATTTGGCACTCATCTAGATGCGGAAGTAGCTAATAAATCAATTGTCGTGTTCTACAATCTAGGTACTGCATTTATATTGAAAGCATTGAAGTGAATAATAAAATTCCATACCTATGAATGGTATCCCTTAAGATGTGGAGATAAACAATGAATGGTGTTTCTTACTTGTCTGACTACTATCTCAGAATCCCCAAAAACTTTTAAATTTATAACCTTAATTTCAATAGCTTTCTTCAGGCCCAAGACTAGAGCCTCGTATTGAGCAGTTTTATTTGTGCATCCGAACTCTAGTCTACAAGAGAGAAAGTGTTTATTCTTATCTAAATCATTCAGGATGGAACCTTCCCCTTATCCCTCTTGGGTTTTAGAACCATCAAAATATAGAAACCAAAATCTATCATCTAACTCTAACTGGCTAGTATCATCTCATATGTTAATCACTAAGTTTACTATCTTACAATCAATATTATTATCCCATTAGAATTAAAGGGGATCAGACTGTGTGTCTAATTCATAACTGGCTTCTTCAGCTTGGTAGTTCCCTAGTTCAAGTTCCAAATAGTAATTTTCCAATACTAAAGACGAGAATTTCACAGATTCATTCTTCCCTCCTAACTGAGTAACATTATACTTCATGTGTCCTTCTCTTAGTATTTTAATTTGGTTTTGAACATTGTTGAATGGTAGCCACATGTGAGACTAGTCATTTTCAAAGTAGCCATTTAGTTTCGTTGACCAGTTCCTACTCAAAATTAATCCATATGCTTATGGTATATCCACTACCATAATATATATAAACTGCCAAACTACGAGGTCTACAAACAAACAAATCAAAACATCTTTCATTTCCTCTATGAATTTAACAATATATCTTTCTAGTTGAATTATCCGAGATGGAGATGGTATGGGTTGGCCATTAATCCTTCTACATATTGAAAGTGGCATGACATTTGATAAAGCCTCATAATCTACCAAACAATTATGTACATTATGATTAAAACTTTCAAATGATAGCAAAAAAGGTAACGTCTAAGATTTAGACTTTCCTCCAATGCTCGCTTCATTTACTTCATCATTAGATTCCATGGCTTCTGGGATACTACTAGGCTATGGATCAAAAGCTTCCAGAAGTTTCCTCCTTTTCTAAGGACAATTACATAGTTCAAATAGAGAAAGTTTTTCCTTAATTTATTAATGTATTCTATGATATCATACCCCATGCCCTGTTCTTTAGGAGTCTCTATTAATTGTTGTATTCATTGGTTAGTTAACTACTGGGATTGCCTCTTTCATATTTACTAGATTAGTATTAGGTGTTGTTTGAGTAATACTCATTATTTTCTTCATGTTTTCTTTAAACTTATTTATCTTAGGTAGTGACAAAATTTCATCCACTGCTAGGCCTTTACTTCTAGTCATGACAGTTACTGATGACAATTCAATTTCCTCAAAAGGTTCATCTTCCCTAATCCCCAAAGTAGGTTCCCAATCCCATAATACCATAGCGGTTTCTTTTCTTGTTTGTTTTGTTTCATTAATTTGGGTTTTCTCTTCTTCAGGATCTGCCAACTGGATATCTAACTGCTAGTGCCAGAAATTGTTCTCAGACTACTAAAGAACAAGCCAACACAATATCATGAAATAAAAATAAATAAACATGTTTTTAGGGTTTTGGTTTTGCAGTTTGTAAACAAGAGGGTAAAAACTCATAATTCTAAGACAAATACTAAATCATGCAACAATATAAGACTGAGATGTATAATATATGAAACATAAACCAGAACATCATAAGAACATTACTGAGTTTCATCCACAGTTCATAAGCATTCCATGAGAAATAACCTTAAACAAGAAATGAATTTATAAACCAAGTGATCACACCAATCAGAAATGAAACCAACAAATAGGATAAAATGGGCTTATAGATTGCATACATAACATCATTAATAATCTAAAGCACATAAGAGTTTTTGAACTTAGCTCTGTATACAGTAGCTTGATAACCTCCCCTTGTACAAAATTCTAACCCCTTCTCTTTCCCCCCCACCCCTTTATATAATTACAAAGAATTATTTCTATCTTCCCTTCATTAGATTGAATTAGAAACTACTCAGCAGTTACATTAACCAACTTTCAACTAATTGACTAAAAATTGCAAAATAGGATTCCTAGTAAATTTGGTGAATTTCTGAAAATAGGTCTCAAAGAGGCTTCCATATCTCTCGATCTGTGACACCTGTGCAAAAACTGAGAGAGGATTTTGTGAATGGCTCCGTGATGGACAAAAACCTCTCTTGGTTTTTAAAAATGCATCTCCAATCAATCTGAATATGCCCCGCAAGATGAATTCTAAAAGAGGAATATATTAAATATTTTTAAACCCTGAAAAATAGGCTGTAAAGATTAAATTGAATCTTTCAAACCTTAATATCTGATGCAAACTTGAGAGAGGTTTTTGTGAATGGTTCTCTTGTGAACAAAAACCTTGTTTTTTTTTTCTGAAATTCATCTCCATCAGCTCGTAATATGTGCTCAATTGCAATGACCAAAACAAGAAAAAATAGAGCATAACTATGCATTTTATTTTTTATTTCAAGGGATTCTTTAGTAGGATTCTAGTATCCATCTTGTTTCAGCTCCTCATAAAATTACTAATGATTTTACTTGATACCTAACAGCTGAAAGTTGTACCATTTCACATTTTAATCCTGCTGCAAATAACTCTTCTTTAGATTTTTCACCTGAACTATGTGGGTTATCAGCTTTCAAATTATCTATGACATGAAATTCCAGTATACTTTCTTGTATACCTGTGATATTTTTATTCTATTCTAAAGGATTACCCCCTTCTTGCTTTGTATCAACTATTTGAATTTCTTCTTCATCAAAGAGTTAAAACTATTTGAAAGTATGTTATTTTAACATCCAACCAAAAGTTGAGAAAATTAGAACCCTTGATATGAATTTTCCTTCAAAAAACTGATAAGTACTTTCGGAACAATTCCACTAACAGAATAGACTAACAATTGAGCAAAAAATGGGTTCATAAACTTGCACTTCTTAATCAACACCAATAACTAATCCTCTATCAAAGCGAGCCTGAATTCATGGATGATGTCAGCAATCTGTTTCATACCTGTCATAATAATGGATTCAGTTTCTAAAAATATGCTCTCTTGTCTTCCCAAGTGTCTAGTAACTTTCATAACTGTGTCTTCAACTACCACGATTGTGCCAGTCAATTACTCTAAAAACCCTAAACCTCTAACCGCCTTCATCGCAATCTCTCCCAATCACGGACTACCAGATATCAGTGTGGTCTCTGTAGGCTTTCATACATTCAAGAAATTTGTAACTCACAATTAATTTCTCCCATCGTGCACCATCATTATTGTTTTAATGGATCTCAATTTTCCACATACCCGACAGCTGCAACTCATCTGAATCATTCTTGCCTTAACTCAAACACTTGTCAAAATTATTATTAAGGTTTAAACACGTATCATTTTCCTTTATAGATGTGGAAAAAATCCCCTCATTTGCAAATTTTAAAACTCACGAGCAAAATTACAATTTTTTGAAGGCCACGACTTTCTTGTAGTGCTCTAGTTCATTTTTTCTTCCTTTGCGCTATAGGAATGTCTGATTAATGTTTTTTGACAAAAGTCTTAAAAAAAGGGTTTAATTGTGTAATCAACCTTTGATAAAACCTTATGATATATTTTTACAACCTTTCAGAAATTCATACACCTAATAAGCCCATTAAAAGTATGAAAACAACTAAGTAAAGTAAATTTAAAATAAAAACCTATAAAAAAAAAGCATGCTATCAAAATACTTTAAAAATCAAACTCAGAATCTTAAAGCAGTAAGAGAAACCATGTTTTGAAAATAAGCATAAGGTCTAAAAATAGAAAACAAAAACTAGCTATAACACTAACCATTGGTTCATAACTAGAGTCATTGAATTGCTCCAATGTGGACAACTTTTCTTAGAATGAGGTTCTTGGTGAAAAGTGCAGAAGTGATTCATGCCTACTTCATTATAATTTAAAATGGAATAATTATGCACAGGTGGTTGGGATTGTCCAATCTCTTCCTTTTTTTTGTAATAAGGGTTGAATGGATTCTATATGAACTAGTTCCCTTATCCTTTTCCATGTCTACTATTTTGTTTGACAATTTCTACACCATTTTCACCACACTTTCTAGTTCATTAGAGTGTTCCTCTTTGGGCTTAGTTAAAAGCAAAGGCCTTTTGCTTGTGGTATGTTTCAATTCAGGTTTCAAAGTATGCTTTTCTATACTATCCAGATGTGCCTCTAGTTTCTTGGCATATTCATAGTTTTCTACCAATGTAACTTTACAAGCATTGCTATTGGTGGATCAAGTGTTGTAGTATAATATTCTATTAGAGACTCTTCAATTGGTTTTGTTGCAGCACTAAATTTATTTAGCAAAGTGGTGAATCTTTGATTAAATTCTTGGACCTTTTATTTCTTTTCCATTCTTATAGACATTAATTCTTTCATGAGAGTGGCTACAATTTTCTGGTTGCCAAATTTCCTTAAGAATGCCTTTTCAAAACCATCCCAATTTACTATTGAATTGTCCTGTAGACTAAAGTACCATGAAGATGCTTTAGGTTCAAAAGTATATTGAAAAATTCTGCGAACACATCTTCATGGTCAACATTTAAGAGATTCGGAGCTGGATAAAAACTCTATAAGTGGTCTTCAGCAAAAACACCCTTCCAAGATCAAATTTTGGTAATACCTTTTCTGGGTTCTTAGGCAAATCATGCAATGGAGAAGCCAGGTTGAGTGGCATTATTTCTCTCCATTCAAGTTGATTAATAACATATATGCTTTGAGGTGGATACTGTGGTGGAGATTAACTGAATACTGAAGCCGCGGGGAATTCTAGATCTAATTGATCCATAGGCTGAACAATTTCTTGGATGGATAGATCCACTAGTTCTTCCAAATTTTCAACAAGAATTGAATCCTTAGTGTAAGAGGCTACTTTCTTGGAAGTTTTCCTTCTAGGTAATGAAGGAATAACTTTTAACCCCCCAAGCTTCTTGACGTAGGATTTTGTATGTCTCCTAAACAGATCTACCTATTCAAATGGGACATCATACAAACGTTCTGATTCTTCTTCTCCAAAACTTGTCTGTTCTTGTTCTCACTCTTGTTCTTATAATTCAAGGAAAGTATTTTCTGATGTTGTTCCAATGTAATCTTCTCTAGAAAATGGATTTCCTCTACTAGCAATGCATGGGCTAGTGCGCTCCTTCTAGTGCCAAATTTGTTGATGCCTGGAAAAATCCCAGGTACCAAACAGTAGGGATTATCCCTAGTGAATGATCCCAATTAGATCATACACTGTTTGGTGTGGGGACTCCATTTGGTTCACGGTTCCAACTACTGTAGATCAAGTTCTTTAATCTTTTACTAGTTACAACCTATTCCACTGTTTATATGATTTTTGTTTAAAGAATGATATGTAAGTGCCTAAGCTAAATGCAAATCTAATCTAAATCTAAAACTAAACTATTATATCCTCGGACAGGGAGAAAATTTAGAGTTCAGTGTAATATACTGTAAACTCTCATAAAGGTCTAACAGATAGTCGTACCAACACAATACTCACATTTACAATAGAAAGAATACCAGAGGTAGCTCTAATATAATTTAACCATTTATTACCTTGTCAACAGAGACATTTATATAGATAGCAGACATTCATGACCAAGGAAATAGTTCCAGGAGGTTAGAATAATCTCACTATATGATGTACATAAGCAAGAAGAAATAGTTCTACATTATGCATTCCATACATCTCGATTAAATCTCTGCGCAGGCCCTTTGTCCCAGCAAAATGATCATTCTTATTAGCAAAGAGGTAGCTCTTTTACAACACTAGTTTAGAATAATGTCACCGGGAAAAAGTCCTATATATGGTGCTCTGCACCCCTATTTATACTATCTTTGTCCATCATCCAGGAGATTCTCAAGATTTTTATTCTCCTACTTGGTTGAATCTAAGGGTTTCAAAACAAACAAATAAAAACAAATTACATAGGAATTCCCCTGATGGAAATACACGCTCCTTTATTTTTCCTGCATCTTAAACCAATTTTGTGGTCCTTCATCTTACTAATCTTTGTTCATGTTCTCATTATGAAATCAAACTGGGCCATTGATCAAGTTTCTCTCAATATATTCTTCATTCAAACTTCAATCCTCTACCATATTCCGTGGATTTCCAAAGTTCATTAATCGATTCATTTTAAATCAGCAGAATTTTTCTCCGTCGTAGATCTAATTCCGAGCAAATCTCAGTTGTTGATCTATGCATCCTTTTAACCAATTTCCCTGATTTCAAAATTTATTTTCCATGACCATGTTGAATCTGTGAAATGAACGTCCACCATCGATAGGACTCCACCTTTGATCTTGGTCGTTGATCTATGTAGCCCTTTATCCAATTCTGCAGATCTGAGAAGTTTATTTTATTTGCACAAGTTAAAACAATAGAATTCTTTAGGACCGTAGATCTATATCTACCATCAATCTCAGCCATTGAAAGCTGCAACCTTTACTGATCTTGCAATCACCCATCCTAACTTGGTGAACCATAGTACCTAAAATACATAAAGAGAAAATCATGAGAGAGATATCCGATCTGGAAACAACAATAATTTGTTAATGGAAACTGTAACTAATCATCGTATTTTCAATTGTAAGTTTCATGATATGTGTCGTTTATTTAAACAAAACAAAAGCATGATGATTAGCTCCCTATTAAGCAAGAAAATTATTTAGTTAAAGTTTCGGGAGAAATATTTCTCAGTTTCCCCAATGGTTCACCGTAAAAAACAAAATAGAGGTTCGACGGCTCAGATCATCTCAAAGACGGATCAGCTCTGATTTGAACCATTAGATCATGCAGCCTTGACAACTCCTTTTCACCTCCGCCCTTTGGGGAAGCAAGAATTGGGTTTGAAAATTTTATCAAGTTAAAATTCTACTTTTCCGCCTCCACATTTCCTCTTGCACGCTTCCGAAAAGCGGAAGGCAAAAATCGCGTTCACCAATCTTCCACGAATTTAAAATTAAATCTTCCACTTCTTCTTTTCTACTCCTGCCCTTCCACTAAGAAAAAATAGGAAAGCGAATCTCCAAGCTTTTTAGTGTTAAAACCTTACATTTCTGCTTTTCGCTTTTCTGCTTCCTCATTTCTGAAGGCGGAAATCAAAAAGTGGAAAGTCAATCTTTTCTGAAATTAAACTTTGGATTTTCAGCTTCCCCTTTTCCACCCCCACCATTTTGAAACCTTGTGAGCCGTCGATATATGTGGAATCTTTCTAAATAGTCGATCTATGCGGAAGTTGGAAATTGGGATTCAAATTTTTTCATGACCAAAACTTGCATTTTTCTCCTCCGTCTTTCAGCTTCCGCCCTTCCGGGAAGCAGAAATCAGAAATAAGGAATTCAATCCTTTCCAAAAATAAACTTTGGATTTTCTACTTCTACCCTTTGCAGAAAGTGTAGGTCGAAAGTTAGATTTTCCAATTTTCACAAAGTTTAAACTTTGGCTTTTCTGCCTCTGACTTTTTGCTTTCTCGCATCCAGAAATAGGAAAGCGGAAAACAAAAATTCAATCTTTCATGAAGTTTAAACCTTACTTTTCGCTTCCACCCTTTGCGGAAAGCAGAAGTAGGAAGTCGGATTTTCCAATTTTCATGAAGTTTAAACTTTAACTTTCTACCTTCACCTTTTCTTCTCCACCTTTCTGAGCCATTGATTTGCATGAAGTCATTTTGGACTGCTGGATCTTTTTGCATGTCGAAAATTGGGTTTGTAACCTTTTCATAAGAAAAACTTGGCTTCTCCGACTCTGCCCTTTTGCTCGAACCATTTCTTGGTCGTTGGATCTTGATCAGAGCGATTCTTAGCCGTTGATCTTAAATCAAAGTAGATCTTCTTGTAAATCTTGTTTCTTGGCCGTGCCTAAGTATTTTTTACCAAAATTACACTTCATGCTTAGGGAAAAACCTTCTGCTCAAGCTTCTAGGAAAGACTAAGTATGTAGGGAGGGCTTAACTTAGTTGGGAAACAAGTGTAAAAATAAAAATGGAAGGAGGGTCCTAAAATGTAAAATTTTTGGGGAAGCAATTGTAGCAGAAACAAGTTGTCACTTCAATGATTCTTTATTTCCATAATAATTAGTCGTAGTTAGACCTACGTAGAATATAATCTGAGACCAACATTAAACACATCTTAAGCACCATTTCAGACAATTCTTCTCATAAGTGGAAAATATAACAACATAAGGATGACTGATATCCTAATCTACAATTCAAATGAATTTTCTTAATCTTAAGTAAAGGATAACATAATAAGGATATGTCAAAACCTGATTTATAATTTGAATAGCTTGCATGTAACTCTTCACAAATCAAGCGTTTTGGTGCGTAAACCATACCAAATAATTTGGAGACATTCATAGTGGGAATTTAAGGCCATGAATAACAATATGGCCTTTTCTTCGAGATCCAAATCTCTCAACTCGACATCTATACTAATTTCTTCAAATTAAGCAAATATATACAACTATGATACAAAAATTACCTTCCACCTTAAGACAGGTAACGTTTCAAAAACCTTCCATTGACAGGGCCTCCTTTTAGATGAATCCCATCCCGAAGTTGTAAGATAAATGAATTGTCTCCCCTAAAAGATGTAATAATACATGGTCCCTTCCACATATGATCAAATTTTCCATGTTTTTCCTCCTTAGGTTCATCCCACGTCAAAACCAAGTCATCAATTTGAAATTTCTCTTCCTTCACCTGCCTGTCAAAAGTATTTTTCATCTTCTCTTGATGTACATGTACCTTGTCATAAGCTTTATCCCTCATTTCATTCAAATCAATAATATGATTGATTCTCCTTTGTATATGTTTTGGTTACTCCTCATGTTCCTGCAACAATTTCATGATTGACAAACCTGAAGATGTTGGACAAAACACCTCTGCTCCATATACCAATTGAAAAGGTGGCATCCCAATTGCCCTTTCAGTGCTTATCCTGTCTACCCACAAGGCATACTTCAACTTTGTGTGCCAATATATTTTTTTATCTTCCAGCAACCTTTTGATTGTATTCACTAAAATTTTGTTGGAAGATTTTGCAAGCACATTCCATCACGGATAATATGCAGTGGAGTGATTCAAATTTTTATGGTACTTATGGAAAAAGTTGATCATCATTTTTTACTTAAAGGCAAGTGCATTATGAGTTACAATCCTTTTAGGACACCCAGACCTTGAAAAATGTTACTCTCTAAGAAATCCATGATGGCAGCATCAGTGGCTCTCATGGTTGGTACAAATTCAATCCATTTTGTGAAATAATATGTTGCAGTTAAAATCCATCTATGTTGACTAGAAGAATTTGGTTTGATTTCTCCTATGAAATCTAAATCCCACTGTTGAAAAGGCGGCTCAGCTAAAATAGGATTAAGAGGTAATGGCATGAGCTTTCTTTTCCCATAAAAAATATGGCATTGATGACAAGTGGTCATTTCTTTATAAGTATCAGAGAACATAGAAGGCCAATAGAAAATAACCCTTAATATCGTATTAGTAGTCACTTTCCAGGAATGATGTCCTCCACAAACACCCTAGTGATAAAATTCCTTCATGGTTTGTTGAGCTTCATTCTCCATCAAGCAATTCAATAAAATTCCACTTGGATCTTTCCAATACATATACTAATTCATAACACAAAATTTCATTACTTTCAGCTTTACTGACCTGGCCCTAGTTTTACTCAATCCTGAAGGAGCATGTAAGTTTTGCAAAACATAGATAATGTCACTATACCATGGGGATAAAACAAAATATTCTAGCACTTGCAATTCTGAATCAAACTGATTACAATGATTAGACAAAAAATTTAATTGTAAAGATTCACAATTTGAATCTATCATTAGCTTAGCAAGTCCCTGCCCCTTCACCAATTTTTTTGGGCCTAATTTCCAAATCATATTCCAACAGAACATCAACCCATTTAGCTCTTTTTCCTTCTAGGTCAGGATGAGTGAGGATATTCTTTACTACATCACTGGGAACAAATTTTATGATGTGAGAATGTAAAATGTAAACCCTGAAATCTTTCAAGGACTTCACCAAAGCATAAGCCTGTTTCTCCATAATATCATACTTTAAGTCCCCATCCCTTAGCACCTTACTAAAGAAAGAAATATGATGTTCAACATTTTGATTATTTTTCTGGAACAAGACTCCATCAATTGTGTGTTCAGATGCATATGAGAAAACCGTAAAAATATTTAGAAAAGTCAGGACTCACTAAAACTTGGGCTTTAGTGATTTCTTTCTTAATATATTTAAAATATTTTCTAGCCTCCACAGTCCAATTTACTTCATTGTCCTTCTTCAACATGTTTGTGACATTCCTCAAAATCTCTATGAAACTAGGGATAAAATTCTCAAGAAATTTACCTCTCCAACAAATGATAGCACCTCCTTTTTACTCTTGGTTTCTTCTACCTCCGAAATAACATATACCCCGTCTCGATCAATTATGACCCCATATTTAGAAGTAATGTGACCCAATAATTTCCCCTCTTTCATAGCAAAGTTAGAATTTCTGGGATTGAGGGAGATGACATAGCTTCTACACTTTAAAAATTTATTTTCCAAACGTGTCAGATGGTCCCTTTCAGACTCAGAATGCATTGTAATGTCGTCCATATAAATAACCACAAACTTATCATTTTCTTCAGCAAAAGCTATGTCCATGGCTCTCTAAAAAGTAGCTCCGGCATTCATTAACCCAAAATTCATCTTGGCATACATAAATGTACCCCAAGGTGTAGTAAAGGTTGTTTTCTCTTGGTCTTCAGTAAGGACCTTCATTTGGTTGTATCCAAAAAAGTCATCCATGGTGGAAATTCTTTCAACTCCTACTACTTTCTGCAAAATGTGATCCATCTTGGGAAAATGGTAATTTTCTTTCAATGACACTTTGTTTATATTTTTGAAATCAACAAAGAGTCTTATCTCACCATTCTTCTTTCTTACAGGCACTAAGTTATCTACACATTTGGAAAATCTGAGTCACAATAATTATAGCATTAAACAATTTTCTTGCTTCTTTCTCTATCAAAGGCAACATCATAGGGTTTATTCTTATTAACTTCTGTCTGAAGGGTTTTCTCAAGGTTTGACATGAATGGTATGTTGTATGATGGAGGTATCACACTCTTTCAAGTCCTTACAAATCCATGCAAACACATAAGTGTATTTCTTCATGAGACTTACATATTCTTCTTTTTATTTTACAGGTAAGTTTCTTGGCAGCTTTATAATTTTGGGCGAATCTTAGTTCCTACATTTTGATCTTCAATATAATTTCAATAGGTTGCACTTTTGGATATTTAGCAAAATAATTTTGATCAAATAGCTTTTCTAGAGTAACAAGACCCTTTGGAATATAATTGCTTTTCATTTGGACTATATCTTTTCCTCCTAGCATATCTTTTAACTTTTTCTGCTTAACATCTTCTTCTTCGAACTATACATGTTCTTGGAGGTTTTGGTTTTGTGTCTAAGTGCGTATTTACAAATTCTCCTGACAATTCCAAAAATATTTTTATTTGTAGATCATCTTCAAATACCTACTAGTATTTGGAATTATAAAAAATGGAAGATCTATTTACAACTGTTATTTTATATTTTTTCTTTGAATAAATGGGAACTTTGAAATTTCCAACCATGGTGGCTAATGAATCAACTACTTGATTTTCTCTTCTAAAATCACTCAAACTTTGTATTGTGTATATTAAATTATACATAAATTTATAAATTATCATAAAGTAATATCAAAATTATACATAAATTTATCAAAATACTAAAAAATACAAATATAAAAATAATATATTAAATATTACACAGATTATAATTAAAAATATTAATGATAAATAACCATGGTAAACTTTACTAACCTATTTATAACTAATTAATATGTAACATATATACATTTCCAATAAAATCATAAATCAATGACATATAACTATACTAATAAATATGTAATATATATACATGTTCAATTCAATTGAATCATAAATCAAACATAAAACATACACATACAAATTTACTCTTCTTACGCTTACAACATCAAGTAATAATAACAACACCAAGTAAGTTTTTATTTAAAACACAAAGACATAACATCTTTGTCAATTATTTTCATAAAAGTCTATATTCGAGAAAAACATAATCATTTCTATTATAAATTATTTTAAGAAAAAAAAGCAAAAGCATAATATCCCTTAAAACTCCAATCTTCGACACATCTTATTTGAATCTAGTAAATACTTAGAATTCTCCATTTTCTATCCTGCCTCCCGACTTTATTTGGAAATATCACAAAAAAATTATGGTATAGCTTGCCATGAAGACAGAGCAGGTGTTTCTGCATCCACCCATTTGGAAGTGAAAGCCATGCCAT
>LPNX011204874.1:44630-67266 GCA_001517045.1 Pseudotsuga menziesii
CACATCGATCTCCAAAGACACCAGCTGAGGCCACCAAATCTTCTAATTCCTTCAACTCCAACGGTGTGAACTCAATAGAAAGAGAAGCTATTATGTTATCCTCTAAGTTCTTCACTTTCATTGTCCCAGGGATTGGTGCAACATCATTTCCCTAATGCTCAACCCAAGCAAGCGCCAGTTGGGAGGGAGAGCACTTCTTCTTTTCAGCTATTTCACAAATCCTTTCGAATATAACCTTGTTTTTTTCAAGATTCTCTCCGCTAAACCTTGCTATACCCTGCAACAAAACAAAAATCAGAAAGTGTGCCCTAACTTGATTCACAACCTAGTCATAAAGAAAGAGAAGAAACAAACCTGAAAAAAATGAAAAGGAAGAAGTATATTAATGCATTTTCAAACAGTATCTATGTTTTATATAACATGAAAATGAGTAGAAACAAGTAGAAACTTATGTGTAAATAAAATCAGGCAATGGTTACACATAAGAATAAATGGATCCAAAATACCTTTCTGTAATCTGTATTTGTTAAATTCTCAACTAGCTTTGGTCCAAAAGATAGGAAACCACATCCTAGAGGGCTATATAGAACAATTCCAATACCAAGCTCCCTGTAAGTGCAATGAAACTCTTAAGTAATTAGTGGTTAGTTTGCAATATCTAATATTGGAAAACTATCTACAAGGTGCAAAACATCCTCTACTTGCAGGTTGGGATAATCTCTTCCTCTGAATCCCTAGTCCACAGGGACCACTCTAATTGCACTGATGTTATTGGATGAACAGCATGAGCTCTTCGAATTGTTGATGCAGAAGCTTCAGAGAGTCCAATGTATTTTATTTTCCCTTCTTCCACTAATTTCTTTAGCTCTCCAATCTGTAATTGATACCCAGACAAAACATGTCAACAAAAGTAGTTTAAAAAGCATATAATATTGGAAATTAAGAGAGTGCATTAATTAAGAATTTGAATGGCTAATAACATGATTATATCCAAACAAACAAACCGTGGCTTCAATGGGGACTGTAGTATCAATACGGTGTTGATAATAAAGATCAATGTACTTGACATAGAGTCTCTTCAAGCTTGCCTCGCAAGTGGCGCGAACATATGTAGGATCTCCTTGAATCTTCATTTCTCCATCTACAAATTTGACCCCAAACTTTGTGGCCAATTGGACTTTGTCTCTTATCCCTTTAAGGGCCTGCATTAAGTGCATCCAAATAAAGTAAAGTTAAGAATTGTATACAACATTCAATTCATTAATGGTAATTCTATGGAAAATGGAAAACCCAGGAAGAATGTCCTGACTCCCACCTTTCCAACGAGAACTTCGTTGGTGAAAGGGTCATAAATGTCCGAAGTGTCAAGGAAAGTGATGCCTCTGGAGATGGCATGGTGTATGAGAGATATCATTTCATGGTCGGGCTTTGGAGGGCCATAGAAGGAATACATGCCCATGCAACCCAACCCCTATGCTGATACCTCTAATCCCTGAGACCCAAAAAGCAATCTACATACTTTGGATGATGTTGCTGCCATTTTTCTTTCTTTTGTTGATGTTGTATTATGCTTTAGCAATCAAAGAAAGCTATGTGGTTGCAGTTAATTTGGGCAATACATTTACATCTATGTATGTATGTATTTATAGTTCTGTTACTTTCCGTGCAAGACAAGGGGTTGTAAGAGTCATGGATTCTGATACCAATTGCTCAGCGTGAGTTTCTTTCAGTGACAATTCAATTAAGGCTAGGACTGTCGCCTTAATTCTGTGAGAGGTCACCCCCAGGAGAGAAAAAAAAATAAAGGATCTGGGGGAAGATCTAAATCTAAGGGTAGATCTAAATCCCCAGGAAAAGGAATAAGTAAGTGTTGGAAATGCGGTAAAGCTGGGCACTATAAAAAGGATTGCAGATGTAAGAATGTTGAGAAAGCAAAGGGATATGAGGATACCCCTTCCACAAAGGTGAAGAACCCCTCAGAAGAAGGAGGGGATGTGTACCTAGCTTCCATGAGTAATCCTTCAGAACGTGATACATGGCTGATTGACTCAGGTGCGTCATGTCATATGACCCCTCATAGGGAGTGGTTCTATGAATATGAAAAGTACAATGGAGGATATGTGTACTTGCGAGATGATTCACCAGCTAGTATCATTGGACGTGGTAGAGTCAAGCAAAAACTGAAGAATGGAAGGATTAGAACTTTTCCTGAAGTGCTACACATTCCAAATCTAGCAAGAAACCTAATATCTATTAGAAAGATGGATGTTGCAATTGTAAATACTGTGTGCAGAGATGGTGGTTGCAAAATGGTTCAAGGATCAATGGTATTGATGAGGGGAGTTCGGTATGGAATTCTGTACAAAATATTCAGAAAACCCATCATTGATGAATGTAACAATTCTGTTGTGCTGGAGGAAGGAGGTAAAGATGACAAAACCCTGACTACATCAGGAGGAAAGACAATGTTGTGGCATCAAAGAATGGGGCATATCGAAGAAAAGGGACTTCGATAATTATAAGGTAAAGGTATGGTTGAATATATGACTAATTGCAATCTGGATTTTTATTTCTATGAACATTTCATATATGGAAAACAAAATCAAGTAAGATTTGCATCTGGTGCTACAAGAGCAAAGGGAATTCTAGAATTAATACATAGTGATGTGTTTGGACCTGTTCTTGTTCCATCATTAGGAAAATCTGTGTATTATGTTTCATTTATAGATGATTTCTTAAGGAACATATGGATTTATTTCCTTCGAAATAAATCTGAAGTATTTGCCAAGTTTAAAGAATTTAAGGCTCTTGTAGAAAACCAGTCAGAAAAGAAAATAAAGGTGTTGAGTACAGATAATGGTGGAGATTTCTATAGGAATGAATTCAAGGACTTTTGTAAGAAGTGTGGAATAGCAAGGAAAAATACTACTCTATATTCACCTCAACAGAATGGAGTTGCTGAGAGGATGAATAGGACATTGATGGAAAAGGCAAGGAGCATGCTAAGCAGTGTTGGGATAGGACAAGAATTCTGGGCAGAAGCAGTGGAGATAGCATGTTACTTGGTAAACCGATCACCCACATCAACATTGATTGATAAAAATCGACAAGAGGTATGGAATGGTAAGAAACCCTCTATTAAGCATCTGAAAGTTTTTGGTTGTGATGCTTATGTGCATGTTCCAAAGGAGAAAAGGAGCAAGTTGGATAACAAAGGTGAGAAGTGTATCTTTATTGGCTATAAAGATGGTATGAAAGGGTATAAGCTTTGGAATCCTATAACTAAGAAGACTGTTTATAGTCGAGATGTTGTGTTTCAAGAGGTCAAAGAAGTCCTCATACAGGAAGTGAATCAAATGGAAAAGGAACCAGAGAAAATAGAGTTTAAGTTAGAAGGTGAAGAATCTGACTGAATAGAAGAAGAACTTCATACTCCAATTTTGAGGAGATCATCTCAAGAAATAAGGCAACCAAAAAGGTATTCCCCTCCTAATTTTCGCTCTCATCTTGCTATGTCTATTACTGATGATGATCCTAGAAATGTGAAGGAAGCTGTTAATTCAAAGGATATTGATCTTTGGAAAAAGGCCATGGATGAAGAAATGGATTCCTTGGACAAAAATGAAGCTTGGCAACTATTCCAGTTACCAGCTGGGAGAAAAGTCATTGGGAGAAAATGGCTATTTAAAAAGAAGTTGAATGCAGAAGGTAAAGTGGATAAGTATAAAGCCCGCTTGGTAGCAAAGGGATATTCTCAGGTAGAGGGGATTGATTTTGGTGAAATATTTTCTCTAGTTGCAAAATTAACATCTTTTAGATTTCTTCTTTCTATTGTTGCTACTTTTGATATTGAAGTAGAGCAGATAGATGTGAAGACAATGTTCTTACATGGGGATCTGGAAGAATAAATATACATGAAACAACCAGAAGGGTTCATAGTAAAGGGAAAGAATGAGTTGGTATGTAAACTAAAGAAGTACCTGTATGGTCTAAAGCAATCTCCAAGGATGTGGTACCAAAAGTTTGACACATACATACTTGGATTGGGGTTTGTGAGAAGCAAAGCTGATCACTATGTATATTCCAAACAGGTTGGTGATCACTTCATTAACATAGTTCTGTATGTTGATTACATGTTGTTAATTGGAAACAACAAAGATGTTATAAAGGAGGTGAAGTCTCAACTGTCCTCCAAGTTTGATATGAAATATCTCGGTGCTGCAAACTTCATTCTGGGAATGGAGATAAGAAGAGATCATGCAAACAAAATGATCAGTTTAAATCAAAGAAAATATATTGAGACGGTACTACAGAGATTTAACATGCAGGAAAGTAAGACGGTTAAGGTTCCTATTCCTGTAGGTGTAAATTTATCTGTAGAGCAGTGTCCCAAGACACAGGAAGAAGAAGAAGAATACATGTCACAGGTTCCATATGCCGGTGCAGTTGGTAGTTTGATGTATGCAATGGTCTGTACAAGACCAAACATTGCTCATGTAGTGGGAGTTTTGAGAAAATATATGTCAAAACCAGGAAAGGAGCATTGGATAGCTGTAAAGAGGGTCTTCAAATATTTGCGTGGCACTACAGATTATGTAATCTGCTACCAAGGAAATCCTAGACCAGACAGAGTAATAAATGTACATGGATTTGTTGATGCAGACTGGGTTGGAGACCTTGATCATAGAAGATCTACAAGTGGGTATGTGTTTAACCTATTTGGAGGAGTTATTAGTTGGATGAGCAAGAGACAAGCTGTAGTTGCACTCTCAACTACAGAAGCTGAATACATTGCAGCCACTCGTGCAAGCAAAGAAGCTATGTGGTTGCAAAGATTGTGTTCATGTATTGGGTTTGTACAGAAAGGTGTAAGGTTAGAATGTGATAGCCAAAGTGCAATCTTCCTGGCAAAGAACCCTGCTTATCATGATAAGACAAAGCATATTGATGTGCAATATCACTTTGTGAGAGATATGGTTGAAGAAAAGAAGGTGTTGCTAGAGAAGGTTGACACCGTGAAAAATGTTGCAGACTCATTAACAAAGTCTGTTAGTACAAACAAGTTCTCTTGGTGTAGAGAATCTATGGGCTTTAATGCCCTGAACCTGTGACTTTATGAATACATGACTCATTGCTATGCAAAGGAAACAGCAAGTGGGAGAATGTTGGGTATATGTTATATTCTTTGCATGTGCGTATGGAGGGGAGGTGCGCATGTCAGCGCTGCAGCTTGACGATCCCGGTTAAGGGATTGGAGTCTTTTTCTAATTCAGGTTAACAGATTAGGATATTTGGATGTTGCGGAGTACCTATATTTTGTATTGTGAGGATTTCATAATGTAATGAAGAGAAAATAGGAGGTGTGGCTCCAAGGTTTTCTGGTTTTCCCAGTTAAGGGTTTCCAGGGAAAATCTCTATATTTATGTGTGAATGATGTGTTGTGATCTCTATTTTTCTTAAAAGAATTTGTATGCTTTGCTTCTCTGCATAGGTTTAAAACTTACAATTGCACGGGCATGAACGAGCCAAAACCCAGTGAGTGTGCATAAAAAATGGACCCTACACAATGACATTAGTCCAAAAACAATTGCACCCAGTTAGTGAATAGTCCAAACTATAGGATATAGGGAGGATTGGTCATACGAAAATATTTCTAAGGAATTGGTGCAATGGACAATGAGACATAAGAAGGAATGTAAGTTGTATACCCAATGCACATGTATCCACTACCACCCCCATGGAAATAAACAATAGTGTTAAGACCAGATGAAGGTAGTGAAAATTTCTGAAAAATGGAGTAGAAGGAGGAATATGACCACTTCAAAATTGATGCACAAGGTAAGGGGCTGAGGTTCCCCCCATTCCAACACCAGGGTCTACACTAGAACTTGGGATGGATGAAAAAATACTAGTAGTGATGTTTGGCATGTTGAATGTAAAAGGAATTGAACTTGAGGGAACTAACTGAGCCTCAAGACTCAACCTTCCTAAGGAAAAATTTCGATGGGTGGAAGGAAATCCTAAGACATGTGGTCATGTATTATGGGAAGGACCATCCCCACGAGGGTCGGTATAAACCGAAGTCCCAGGAATCCATATAGTAGATGAAAGAGGAACCTCAAAGGCTCCTCCCCCATTCCTAAGGATGGGGATGGAGGGAACTGTAGGGATTTTTAAGTAGTACTCATGATAAAAACTATGTGAGAACCTCTATGGAGAACAACTCTCCTATAATGTCTAACTCTCTTACAAATAGGTGATGGGCGATCAAAAGGTGGTAATCCTGCTAAATGATGAGACCAGAGGGGTGCCGAAAATTGATCCACGGTGACTCCAAAAATAAAGTTACTCAAGTAACCATGATCCCTAAAGTCAAATAATGCACATAGAGCATACCTTTAAGTAAAACTAGGTCATATGCAAATAATCCAAGAGTGAGTACAAGTGAGCTCCTGAATGCAGCTGGTATGTCTCTCCTAGAAGAGGCTTGAAACTCCCATACACTACAAGCGAAGGTGTGTAACCAATTATAGTGGCCCTCATATTCAATGTGTAAAGAGACTCTATTGTTTGACCCCTACATAGCCATGACACTCACATAATAACCTCTACAAGAACCCCCTATGACACCTAGTTATGGAAATGAAGGTCACCCCAATATAATCAATGCTTAGGTGGACAGTCATAGGAGGGATCTACCGTATGGGAAAGGTAAAAAATCCTGAAGTTTGAAAACACCAAAGGTACCTCAACAGCCCCTGGATATGAATAAGATCCTGGAAATATCTCTGGCACTCAATGGAGGGTAGTAGAGGGCTATCCCCACCACCAACTTGTGTTATGTCTCATGGTTAACTCCGATGTAAGACAAGCATCCTGAGAACACTAATTATACAAAGGATTTGTCTTCTCTCCTGGATAGACACCTAATTGTTTTGTTTCATAGTCTTAGAGAATTTTAATCACAACATCCTATTCCAAGACTCTAAAACCTAAGATTGTTGGTGCACCCTATAAAATAAAATCATTTTAATCAATTTTAATTTAAGCGTTAATTTTAGAGATTGTGATTACTCAAGGGATATGGTTGTGAAACTAGTGATGTTACGACTCAGTAGTAAAAGAAAATATGCAAACCTAAAAACAATGTCAATTGCAACTTATTTTTCTAAATGAAAAATGGTATGCCACTAAATGAAATGCACAAGAATTTCTTTTCATTTTCAAATACCCATGCAATCCTTCATGTATGAAAGCCTAGACATTAATCTCATCCAAGAAACCCAATTCAAGTACCTCCTTAAATGCATGTGTGAGATGCAAGTATGTATGTAACTATAGAATTATTTTGTACTTTCAAGATAAGTGAATGAAAATGCAATAAAAGTCATTAAAATTATCAATCTCCATGGCAAGCAGTAAAAACAAGCCAAGCAAGAAATTGATACTAAAAGACTAATGCACTAATGGAAAAACAAAAAGGAGATAAATTGACAAGCACAATTTTAAAATAAATAAAATTAATCCAAAGGGATCTCTTGTCACAAAAGGAGTAGTCGACAGACATCATTGGTATCTAGGAAGACACAGTCACAGTCAGAACTGACCCAACAACTTCCTACATCAACATCCCAACCAAAAAAGGAGATGTACGCAATTATTCAAAGAATAGCATTGTATGTACATTATTAGGTAGAGTATAACCCACATATATATATGACTATATGTTCTCTGGCCTACATATACAAAGAAGAAGGTGGTAAAAAGTAGGACAAGGTTCAAACCACTCTAGGGGACTGTCAATGAATGAACATATTGCCAAATGCGACACAAAAATGTGGAGAAACAAGGAGAAATTGAGAAAACAATTCACTAAAAACCCCACCAAAAATGAATATCCCCAATGGAGTCGCCAATTTTGTTACGAAGAAAAAATTCCTATAGCTTGGGGTGGACTACAATAAACAATATGCCACTAGGGTTGAAAGGAGATATGTCTGCAATGGAGGGTTTATGGGCCCATGAATACCTAGTAGGATATCATGGGAGTAGATTTTGAGAGCTCATGGCTAGATCGTCCAGCATTTATCAGGGGGGATATCCCCGCTGGACATCATAGTGAGGGGAACATTCCCTCCCCCTACCAACATCGCAGACATGATGATGGAAGCATGACGGGATGATGGACGGAGTAGTGGTGAGGGTGATATTGGGGAGATTGGTGAGGAGGGGACCCCTTATCACTCACTGAAAAAGGTTCTGAGAGGATTCCTACCATGATCATAGACGATTCATTCCCTTCAAATCCACTCAGATAAGGTGAGAGAAAAAGTTGAACTCTAGAAGGAAAAAGCTCCGATAGGAAAATTCAATGGGATATGGTCGAAAGAAAGAGATCTGGTAAGATGGATCAAGAGTACCTAGAACCCTAAAGGGAATTATTATCTACACCTGTGGTCCAAGGGGTTCTTTACTATCATATTTTTCACTCAAGAGGATCGGGACCAAACCCTCAAAGGGGGTCCTTACTTATTTTTTTCGTCGAGTCTTTACCTAAGACCTTGGAAGGAGAGATTCAACCCTGAGAAAGAGGATATGAGAGTGGCCCTGGTGTGGATATTATTGTATTCTCTATCGTGTGAGTATTGGGATATTGAAATCCTTCAGTATGTTGGGGGCATGTTGGTGGAATTCATGAAAGTAGTAGATCAAACTAAACAATAGAGTTACACTGCATTTTCTTGTATCTTTGTCTATATGGACCTATCAAAAGAGCTACTTGAATCCATCAACCTCAACTGGGAAGATGATGAGTGATGCAACCAATAGACTATGAACACATTCCCTTCAGATGTAGACAGTTCCATCATTATGGACATTTCAATCAAATTTTCCCAAAGAATAGACATCAACCCCTATTGACCCAATAATAGTAGGGAAAGATGGAAAAAAAAAGAGGTATTTGTTCAAATCCATATTAAAATAAACCCCATATTGAGTCCCCAACAGCCACAAGGAAAGGGACACAAAGGGGCAGGCCCATATAGCAGTAATCATTTTGAGATCTTGGCTCAGTGGGAGGAGGAAGAAGGCAAGGAGGGTTAGTATTATGCCTCAGAAACACCAGCGAGTAGAGAGGAACCAAAGGAAGGAAAGGAGAAAGAATCATATGAGCATATAGAGGCCATGGAAGAATATGGGGTCGAGGACATGGAGTTGGGGGAGTTAGATCTGGATGTGATTGAGAAGGAGTGCAAGAAAAAGGGGAAAGGCTAATATGTGTCACGAAGGAAGCTAAAAATTCTCCAAGAAGCGATCATTGAGAATAGGGAACGATAACAACTCGGGATAGAATCTAAACCCTAGAAGGGAAGAAAGAGAAATAAATTGGAGGACAATATGAGGAGAGGAAGAAAGACAAGCAAATAGAGGATTGCAGAGATAGGGGTTAAGCTCATCAAATTAGGCCAGTATCCTATGATAGTAGCATCCTTCTCTGAAGTTAATAGAGTGAACCAATGAACATAATATCATGGAATATAAGGGGATGCAATCATTCCAAATCCATGGAAAATAAGTTTAAAAGGAGAAACCAGTTATCCTTTTTCTTAAGGAGACAAATAGTAAATACGAAACTCTTGATAAGGTAGGACAAAGGATTTGGAAAGGATGTAATATCATGGTGGTAGATGCTATTAGGATGGCAGGAGGGATGGAAATCCTATGGAACATGATTCAATATTCCTAACCAATTAGAGGCAGAATGAATTATCCATATCAGTGAGCTTCATGATTCTAGATTCAAGAGAAAAAGGAACCCTAACAAATGTTTATGGCCCGAGTACATTCTCCGAGAAACCCGCACTTCTGGATTTCTTGAGATGGATAAATGGTCTAATTGGGGATCTCTCCTTGATAATGGGCAGGTATTTCAATATGATAACATCCTTGGTAGAAACGAAGGGGGGGAGGAGGAGTATGTGCGGATTCTGAGAATCTTTTAGAGACTTCGTGGAACAAAGTCAACTTGTTGACATGGAGATGGAAAATGGGTGGTTCACATGGAACAACCGACACGGTGGAGAGCATCATGTGGCCTCCATAATAGACATATTTCTAGCTTCAGAGGACATCACTAGATAAGCAGAAGAATTGTAGGATAGTGTCATCTCGATCGCTGGATCGGATCATAGGTCAATATGCCTCCAATGGGATTGGTTTAACCACCCAATCAAAAAATGTTAAGATTTGAACAGTTTGGCTTGAACATAAATATTTTAACACCCTGGTTCGAAAGTGGTGGCAGGAGTTGGTCCCCCCCATGGGGACCAGGATGTACCAATTCCAATGAAAATTGAAGGCTCTTAAAGAAAGGACCCACATGTGGAACAAAAAAAACTTTGCAAATATATTCTAAGACCAAAAAATAATGACAGAAAGACTGGAAGAAATTCAAATAAAAGGCATGGAGGAAGGGTATGAGGAAGACCTTCGGCAATAGGAGAAAGAATTACTCACCCAGCTAGAGGCAAGGGAATGACAAGAAGAAATATTTTGGAAACAAAATTCAAGAAGCCGATAGCTCTAGGATGGAGAGCATAACACCAAATTCTTTCACAATACAGTGATTCAAAATAGACATTGGACAAAGATTCACAAGTTAAGGAAGACTAATTGTTATAGAGAGAAACTTCTTATGGCTTGGGGGGACCACAATAGAAATCTTGACACCAGAAATTAATATTTTCCAATATGCAAGAGAAACCAAACATCTGACACTAAGGGATACCAAATAGTAGAAACTTCTTATGGCTTGGGGGTACCACAATAGAAATCTTGACACCAGAAATTAATATTTTCCAATATGCAAGAGAAACCAAACATCTGACACTAAGGGATACCAAATAGTACCTTGTTCCAGATGATTGAAGTAGATCCTTGTTGACCTTTTCCAATTCATGCTTGCATTAGCAATTTTCTCTCAAGAACAACAAACATGAAAGCATGCTCTATAATAATTTGTTAGAACTACTCTAACATATATATTCAACAATGTATAAGCAATTAAATACATCCATGGATTCAATATTCATATTCAAATGCACATAATTGGACAGGAAAAGATATTTCCATTAATAAAATCAATTATTACAATAGTGACAACCTCTGTCGGCACGTCTATGAACCGGAGAAATTGATTCCTCCACCTGTACCTCCACCACCTCAATCCTCCATCTATCGATAGAAAGCTCACAAATCAAAGGCATGATTAGGAAGAACACAAAGTGCTCCAAAGGGACAAAGGGATGCAGACTCAAGTATAAGCAAACTGACGCAACAATGGACTATAGTTTATTTGCTCTTCAATTCCTCCTCCTTAAATATATCTATGGGTTCAATAGCACTTCAAAAATGGTAATGGAGGGTCGAATCCAAGAAATATCAAAGCATATGGAAGGCTAGGAGTTAGGATCTTCGGACTCATATGAGGAAAACTTCAAAAATATTTGTACTTATGCACACATCTCGATGTACACGGGTTTGAGGTCAAAATTCGTGTGTACACGCGAGTATGGGTTTAAAAGTTGCGTATAGCAATAGACAGGTGTTTTTTAGGGATGATCGTGGAACATAAAAGTATAATATCCGTGTGTGGTAAAATCAGCTATAACAGATGCCCCCTAATGTGTGAGGTCATAGGGGTAGTCATGATGGCCGAAATACATTATAAAATCCATCCCAGAAGTGGACTAATGAAGACCTAGGTGGAAGAGCCAGCCACTCATCAGTACTATAGAATAATCAATCTCTACATGTGAGTGCAAATACATATAGTATTCCTCGATACATAAGAGTACAATTTCCATGAATAGGCATGATATACAAAATGTGACATGTGTGGTCATCACCACGTACAATATACAATAGATCATAATTTCCAAAGTGGATGAATATATAGAATAGATCAAGATCTCTATAATGGATGAAGATATACAATGGATCAAGATCTCCATAGTGGATGAAGATATCTGATATAAACTAGAATCAAATCATGAGATCCAATATCTCATGAACATTGGCACAATTAAAGAGGTAGCATACATGGAATGCCACCAAACTGGAAAGTCTTCTACACGAACCACTACAAGTACATGTCCTACTATGCGAATATATGTGTCGAGGTCGAACATAGTAGTCCATCGTCTGATTACTGGTCATTGATGTATACCGTTAATAGACACAAGATCACCCACCAATAATGAAAATGTGAATAAAGGTACAAAGTGCAATCTAACAAGTGTGAATAGATGTGTTGAGATCGAACACTTGGAAGAATCCATCTATCAAGGGACATTGATGTATTCCCAAAAATATCGATGGCGAGAGAAACTACCACTGATGACTTTAAGTCTCAAGGCACTCAAAGGACTCTAGACTCCTATTCCAAAATAAAGGATTTGAAGTCAATGGAATGGAATCCCCTGGAAGGATGGAATTAAGGAATCCCCCATCAACCAACACGAGGTACTCAACAATGTTGTATAATGTGGAATAACTTGAACAATATATGCACAAAACAGTAATAGTACCAGGAATGGCTAACATGCAAAGTCAAGATAATTGAGGAATTTTCGACTCAGGATTCAACCTCCTTCAAACAAGAGCATAAAGTGAATGGTGACTCGAGGTAGGAATCATGGACTCGGTATGCAAACTGGGTCATCTCTATGACACAGGAGGAATAGACAGAGGCTCCATATGGACTGGAAGCTTAACCAATTAGTGGAGATAAACTTAGAGTAACAATTAGATCTCCTATAGTCAAACTGATAACCAAACCAACATATGTGATATACAGTGTTCTGTTAGAAGGAAACACGACTTGAATATTGCCACAGATAACATCTTTTCTTGTCCGAATTTTGAGGTTTTTTTTTATTTTTTTTAGACTTTTTCATATATTTTGAAAAGCTTGAAAAAGAATAAAAGTTATTTATAGTATATATCTAGGATGAGATAGGATAGGAAATCTAGTTACAAGCAGTGGAACGTACCTATGCTCAATGCAAGGAAACATGTGTGGGATAACGACACTCGGGGGAAGGTCTCCTCACAGTAAAGGGGTTGTTATAGCTGATTTTACCAAACATGGTTGACTACATATTTATGGACTTCTTTGTCCCTATGCAGACTCTTAATACCCCATGGACTTATAATATACTTCGATGTTCCAATATCATCCCTAAAAACACTTGTTTATTGTTATACGCGACTTTTAAACCCATACTCGCATGTATATGCGACTTTTGACCTCAGACCCGGGTACATCGAGATGTGTACATAAGTCCAAATATTTTTGGAGTTTTTCTCATATGAGTCCAAAGATCCTGACTTTTTTCCTTCCATATGCCTCAAGATTGCTCAGATTCGACCCTCCATTACCCTTTTGGAGTGCTATATAAGGAACCCCTTAGATACATTGAATAAGATGAATTATAGAGCAAAGAAAATACAGTCCATTGTTACCTTACTTTGCTTGTACTTGAGTCTACATCCCTTTGTACCTTTGGAGCACTTTGTTTTCTTCCCAAGCTTTCCTTTTCTTTGTTAGCTAGCTATAGAGAGATGGAGGATTGAGGTGGTGGAGGCCCAAGTGGAGGACTCGGTTTCTGTGGTCCGTAGACGTGCCGACAAAGGTGGTTACTATTGTATTAATAGGAATATATTTTCTTGTCCAATTATGTGCATTTGAATATGAATATTGAATCCATGGATGTATTTAATTTCTTATACATTGTTGAATACATATGCTAGAGTAGTTCTAACACATTATTATAGAGAATGCTCGTCTTGTTTATTGTTGTTGAGAGTGAATTGCTAATGCATGTGTGAATTGGAAAAGCTCAATGGGGATCTCCTTCAACTGTCTGGAACAAGGTATGATTCGGTATCCCTTAGTGTTAGATGTTTGGTTTCTCTTGTATATTGGGGAAAGATTGATTTATGGTGTTAAGCTATCTGTTGTGGTACCCCCAAGCCATAGGAAGTTTCTCTCTGTAATAGGGGTGATAAAGCTACAAATGATACATAAAAAAGCTCTACTTGCCTAGCTATGAGACAATCTCAGGCTATATGGCTGATAAATCAAAGTCAGGGAGCCAGAATAAAGCTCAAGAAGGAAAGAAAAACTCATGAAATGCAATTACAACTTGACATATACAAGAGAGTCCCTAAGGGGAAAAGCCAACATAAAGTTCAAGAGGAGTATGAAGGTCTTGCTCAAGGACATGGCAGGACTAAAAAGGGACTCCCACAACCTAAAGGAGGAAACTCAGGATGGGAACCAAATGAAAAAAAGGATCTAACTAGGGCACCCATGTATAGGAAATCTCTACCATTCACACAATACCACTTCTAATAGCAGCATGAAGGTTCTATGATATCATGGAATGGGTTCGTATGTTAAGATGAAATGGTCATAAGGTCATGAAAAATGCAAGTGAATGTGAAATCCTAACCTAGATGTCAGTTTAGACATGATAAATGTCATGGGCATGAACGGGTTAAAGCCTCAAAGAGAGTGGACAAAAAAACCAGGCCCTACATGACAATAGTATTAGTCCAAAACAACTGGAAATAGTAAGTAAAGAGTCTAAACTATAGGAAATAGGGAGGATTGATCATGAAAAATGAATCCAAGGGAAATAGTGCAATGGACGATGGTACATAAAAAAGGAATGTAAACTGTAGAACCAACATTCATGTATCCACTACCACCCCCATAAGGGTGAACACTAGTGTTAATATCGGACGAAGGGAGTGAAAATCCTCTGCAAATGGAGTAGAGGATGGAATATGAACACTCCCAAATCTATAAGCAAGGTAAGGGGCAATGGTTCCCCCAAGTCTAACACCAGGGTTCACAAAAGGACCTAGAGTAGGTGACGAGATACTAGTAGTGATATCAAGCATGTTGAACATAAAAGAAACTGAACTCAAGAGAACTTAAATATACTCAAATAACTATGATCCCAAAATCCAACTAGCACACAAAGAGCACACTCCTAAGAAAATATGCAGCCAGAATGCAAGCAAGCCACGGGTAGGATATGTGAGCTCCTGAACGAAGTAGGTATGTCTTGCCTAGGAGAGGATTGAAAATCCCAAACACAACAAGAAGAGGTTTGCAACCAATTATAGTGGTCCTCAGCTTCAACGCATATAGAGACTATTCTTTCCAACCCCTACCTAGTTGAGACACCTACATAATAACCTCTGCAAGTACCCCCTTTGATACCTAGGTAAGGCAACTAAGGTCACCCCAATATAACCAATGCTCAGGTGAAAAATCACAGGTAGGATCGACTGTATGGGAAGGCTATCAAATCCTGAAACTCAAAAGAGCCCCTAGATATGAATACGATCCTAGAAATGTCTTTGGTGCTCACAGAAAGTGACCAAGGTTTATCCCAATCAAAATCATGCATGATGCCTCGTTCTTAATTCTTGTGTAAGAGGAGCATCCTAAGAAACATTAATTATACCAATTATTTCACTCTCTCACCTAGACATACCTACTTGTTGTTGTTTAGTAGTCTTGGAGAATTGACTCATAATGAACTATTCCAAGACTCTAAAACCTAATCTTGTTTGTTAACCCTATAAAATAAAAATGTGTAGTTCATTTTAGTTAAGCATTTATTTTAATGGCTGTAATTACTCAAAAGAAAATGGTCATGCAAGTAGTGACATGAAGACTCAGCAGTGAAATAAAATTGCACACCTAACAAAAAATGCCAAGTTCAATCTTTGAAGAATGAAAAACAGGGTATGCCACTACATGAAATGCAAGTAAAATTACTCATTTCCAAATTCCAATGCAATCCTTCCTATATGAAATCCTAAACACAACTCTCATCCAAGAAATCCAATGCAAGTACCTCCTCAAGTCCATATGTGAGATGCGAGTAAGAATGCAACTATTTTGTATTTTCAATATAAAGGAATTAAAACACAATAAAAGTCATTTAAAACTCTCAGTTTCTACGTCAAGTATAAAACACAAGCCAAGCAAGATGGCAAGACAAAAAGAGTAATGCACTAATGGAAAAACAAAAATTTAAATGAATAAAACTATTTTCAAAGAAAAAATCAATGAAAAAGCGGTCTCTAGTCACAAAAGGAGCAGTCAACAGACAACATCAAAACCCAGGGGGGCCCAACCACACTCACAACCCACCCAACAAATTCTCACATCAAAAACTCAACCAAAAGGGAGGATGTATGCGACTGTTTAAATAACAGTAGCATATGTACGCGACTAGGTAAGGAAAACCCATGTATGTATGTGACTTTTCAGCTGAAACCCGTGTATACAGAGAATAGAGTGGTAAAAAGTAGGCTAAAGGTCAAACCACTCAATGGGAGTGTCAATGTATGAACATACTATAAAATGCGACACAGAACCAAGAAAAAAAAAAGAGTAAGTATAGAACACATTGTGGCCCCATCCCCAAAGAAAAAAAAGAAGCTTCCCCAACGGAGTCACCAATTCTGTTATGGAGAGAAACTTCCTATGGCTTGGGGGCACTACAACAAACAAATTAACACCAGAAATCAATATTTCTCAATATGCAAGAGAAATCAAACATCTAACACTAAGGGATACCAAATAGTACCTTGTTCTGGATAGTTGAAGTAGATCCCCGTTGAGCTTTTCTAATTCACGCTTACATTAGCAATTTGCTCTCAACAATAGCAAACAAAAAAAGCATGATCTATAATAATGTGTTATACCTACTCTAGCATAGATATTCAACAATGTATAAGCAATTAAATACATCCATGGATTCAATATTCATATTCAAATGCACATAATTGAACAGGAAAATATATTTCTATTAATAAAATAAGAGATTACAATAGTGACAACCTCTATCGGTGTGTCTACAAACCATAGAATCCAAGTCCTCCACCTGGGCCTCCACCACCTCAACCCTCCATCTCGATAGAAAGCTCACAGAGCAAAGGAAAGCTTGGGAAGAACACAAATTTCTCCCAAGGGACAAAGGGTTGCAGAATCAAGTATAAGAAAATTGAGGCAACAATGGACTATAGTTTCTTTGCTCTTCAATTCCTCCTCCTTGAATGTATCCAAGGGGCTCCTTATATAGCACTCCAAAAGGGTAATGGAGGGTCGAATTTGAGCGATCTCAAAGCACACAGAAGACCAAGAGTTAGGATCTTCAGAATCATATGAGGAAAACTCCAAAAATATTTGGACTTATGCACACATCCCTATGTATGCGGGTTTGAGGTCAAAAGTCACATGTACACGCAAGTATGGGTTTAAAAGTTGCGTACACCAATAAACATGTGTTTTTTAGGGATGATCTTGGAACATCAAAGTATAATATAAGTCCATGGGGTCTAAAGAGTCTGTAGAGGGATAGGGAAGGCCATAAATCTGTGATCAACCATGTGTGGTAAAATCAACTATAACACTAATGGGGGCCAGGAATAAACTAGAGGGGAGATAGAAGAAGATTTGGTCCAACACTTTAGAAACGTCATGAATGAGGAACAAGCTAAAAGGTAGCAGGAAATAGAAAAAAACACCCATATCATCCCAAGGATGGTCACTCAGGAACACAATGAGATGATGACAAATATCATAGGTCTTTAGGAGGTTGAGGAGGAGATGAACCAAATGACACTTGAGAAAGCGCCAGCCCTAGATGGATTCACGACAAACTTCTTCCACTATTTTTGGGATCTAATAAACATGAAGTATGGTAAATTATAGAAGAATCTTATCAATATCAAGGAGTCTTGAGATCCTTCAATGTGACATTCTTGACTCTTATACCTAATTCAGATGAAGCAGACACACAAGGAAAGTTCAGACCTATATCCTTCTGCAATTCAATACACAAAATCATCTCAAAAGTGATAGGTAACAAATTAAAACCAATTCTTCCCATCTTGATTGGCGTGGAGCCATCAGGTTTTGTTGAAAGTAGACAAATCTTGGATGGGATCATCCTAGTTCATGAAGCCATTCATTCCCTAGAAATCTCCAAAAATACAAGTATGCTGGTGAAATTGGACATATCTAAAGCCTATGACAAGATGAGTTAGAAGTATAGGAGAGGCATTTTGGGAGCCTTTGGTTTTGGAAGAGATTGGTTAGATTGGATCATGAATATAGTTACAGACACTTTCTATTCTATCTTTTGAATGGTTCTCCCACTCGAGCTACGAACCTAACCCAAGACATTTGACAAGGGGATCCCATCTATCCTTTCCTATTTTTTATTATGAAAGAAGGGATTAGCAAGTTAATACAAGCTCAAACATCTAGAGAAGAAATCAGGGGATGAAATATCCACAAGGGGATGGATAAATAAATGCACCAACAATTCATGGACGACACTATGTTAATGGGGAACCATTCAGTCCAAGAGGCAAGGTATTTCAAGAGATGTCTAAATTTATTTTCAAAAATACCTCTGGGCTTGAAGTCAATCTAGAACAATCTCACATTTTTTCTTCATACCCCGAAGGTTACTCAAAGAAATATAATTCAGATCCTGGGATTCTTGATGGGATCCTTCTCGTCAAAATACGTGGGAGCACCTTTGGTAAATGGGACTATCAGGAGGGACTCGTGGAAAGATATGATTGAAAAAATGAAGAGGAAGCTCATGGGATGGAATTTAATAACTTTAAACCTCCCGAGAAAACTAGTCTTAGTCAAGGCATTACTGTCGATGATGACGATCTATCTTTTCTTAGTGTTAGTTGCACTGAAGGTGGTCATGAAGGAAATCTTCAATATTCAATTGGATTTTCCATGTTGGGGAAAGGAAGAGAAAGCTAAAAATACACTAGTAGGATGGGATAAATTTTGACATCCAAAGGATAAGGGGGGTATGGGCAATAGGGACCCATATTTTGTAAGTGGAGTACTTGGTGCAAAAATATGTTGGAGGTGGTGTAATCAAACTGCTGAGCCCTGGGACAAATTGTGGCATGTGAAGTATGTCGAAGAAAAACCATTTTGTGACCTAATTTTATTTAATGAAGAGAAATTAGGATCACACATGGATGAATGCCAAAAATAAGAAAAGGTTAGTGCAAGACCATAGTTTTTGGGAAATTAGAGATGTCCAGGTTGCGAACTTCTAGGATGACTCATGGAACTAGTGTTAGGATATTTAGACACTTAGGAGTTAGTTAAGATCAACTTGTGTAATATATCCATTAGGTAAAGTGTGTTTCTTTAGTATGCATTTGTAAATATTCTAATCCGACGGTCACGATATGTTCTAGACATAAAGTGATCCGATGGGTAAACTTCTCTCAGATCATACCTACCATTGATTTGTGGCTTAACACCTGATTGGTCCATGATCTCTAATTAAAGAGCATGGAGGGTCCTTGGCTAGTTGATCAATTATGAGAAGCTCATGTAACTTTCTTTCTTTTGCATAATAAATTGCTCCAAGTAGCTATTTGGCTAGGGCCATGGACTATTTCCCTCTCGAGGGTTTTAACCACGTGACAAAAATTGGTGGATTGATATGTGATATATTTGTGTGAATTGGTTGTTCTAGATGTTCGGTATTTTGGGAGTACCATGTGTGCCCGAACATGGTATCACATTCTGTATGAAAAACGGAAAGCATTGCAGCCTAAAAGTGAAAAGTGCATATTTTTTGGATATTCTGAAGATGTAAAAGGTTATAGACTTCTTTAGCCACATTCTCATGATATAATCATTAGAAGAGATGTTAAATTTGATGAAAATATCTTGGCTTGCGATCCTAACTTGGTGGGTGTGACATCTTTGGCCTGCGAGCCTGATCCAGCATCTGTGTCTTCTTCTTCTTCCAACTTCCTTGATAGGTTTCCAACTCCAGTTTCTGATAATGACAGTGAGGATGAAAATCCACCTCCACCTACTCACGTTCCTCCAATTGCACCAGCACCAATGCTTCCTTAATGGTCCCATTCAACATGTGAAGCAGTTGGTGATATTACCGGTGATCCTAGATATCAACATCGAACACGTTCTCAGTTTTAGCGAGCCTATTCTCTTTTGGCTCAAGTTTCTGAGAATCATGATCCAGAAACTTTTGCAGAAGCTTCAGGAAATTTAGATTGGGATGTAGCTATGGATGAAGAATATCATTCCTCAATGGTGAACAATACTTGGGATCTTGTTCCTCTTCCAAAAGGAAGAAAACTTATCAGATGTAAATGGGTCTATTTCCACCTTTTCACACACCTGGATCACGTGGCAGAAATCTTCAAGCCACTCGGTGTGTCCTTGGGGGCAAGTCTCAAGTCAAGGCCGTCACCTTGTTCTTGACTCCTCCGTTTAGGCTCAACTCCTAACGAAGCCAAGGGGGGTAGACCCTATTAAGTTACTAAGGATGATTTCTTAGTGTGATGATGTTGTACTAAATCAGTTATTTAGGAGTTTCAATATTTTAGCTATAAACAAACAAGATGACAAGATACGAAGATATACACGAAAGCAGAAAGTTGATACACAATATATATATAAAGCACAAATGACCAGTGCCTTAAAATGGAGTCAAATAAAAAGATCAATATGCTTGCGTGTGCTTAGAGTGAATGTTTTGCGATTGCATCTTGGTATGTTTTAAGTTAAAATTTAAGTATGAGTTATTTAAGTTAGGCTAAGGGGGGGCTCCAGATATACCCGAGAGTACTTGGAGTATGTCCAAAACAAAGCCAATACGGCTACCCGCAAGGAATATGTGGGCTGAAATGGAGTCTATGGGGTTGTGTTCGTAACGCACCCGTTAGGGTGTGACAGAGATCGGCACCCCGAGGTCACTTTTCAGTAGGTTCCCGCTTCCTTTGGGTATTTTGCCACCGTAAAGGTTTGATCGAGGTGTTGGATTTTCACCTGATGGTTTGTTAATTGGGGAAGGTGAGTCCTAATTATGCTAGTCACCCAAGTGATTTTGATACAGCTTGACTGATTGGACGAACCGCAGCCAAGTGCAGAGCATACACACTGGAGTCTTGTAAGTTTTAACGAGTTTTAAGCAGTGTGATCTTGTTTAAAAGAAAAAGGCTCCAAGAACCTCTTTCAATCCAAGTGGATCTCAATCGGGGAATCAAGGAGGGGTTAATTTTAAGAATTCCTGATAAACAAAATATGAGAAATCAAACAGTTACACAAATCTGGTTTTCTGATTAATCCTACCACGAATCTCTTTCCCCTTTCGGGTCACTCGGGAAATCGCGGGGTAAGTATTATGATTACTTTTGAAAGTAAGATATGGAATATGGAAATAACAAAAATATCAAATATACTTCCCTACAAATCAGATCAATTCTAGTGAAAGGAAATGAGCGGAAAACGACGAAAATGGCACCGACGCAAATCCCCCCAAGGGGGATGGGGAATGGGCTCGAGAGAGCCTGTTCAAAGAATGATTTTATTACAGAGGTTACAATATCAAAGCATTGATAAAACAAAGCTTTCTTGTTCCTTATACAGGCTGAAACCAAGATCTTTATAGTTATACAAAATTTTAACAAATTTTGTGACAAGAGCGGGACCCCTAGGGGGATTTGAGCACTCCAAAAGCCACTTTGGACAACAGCTTCCTTTCTTATCTGTCATACCTGCTAAATGACAGCGAGCAAGTTAGAATAAAAAATTCCCAAAAGCACTTTAAGAGTACCTTTGGGTCAGCCTACTTTATCTCTAACAATAATGAAATTAAACTAGCTAAAACTATGAACATGGAACCAAGGAAAGCGAGCTTTCCTTGGGATCTTGGCTTGCTGTTTGTGCAGCCAATTAAAAGCACTGATATTGCAGAATATTGAATTTATCATATAGCAAAAGAAACTACCTTAACAGCAAGCTATTGATTTTTCACTAAAATACATGCGAAACTAAGGCAATTTTAGCTAGATCTCTTGAATTTGAACTTTATGCACAAAATGAAACTAAGATCTAGAAACTTGGAGGGATATTGATAATTAGATCTATGTATTCTTTTCTTTATGAGATAGATCAGATTTAAAAAGAAACCTTAAAGTAACCAGTTTGAGGAAAGTTTAATAATTTTTAAAGGAGGAAGAGAGAGAAAGAGTGTTGGTTTCCTTGAAGATCCACAGTAGAGCTTTCAGGTGGAATGCCAAGGGACTATGCCTTTGAAATGTTTTGAAGAGAATGAAGAAGCAAACTAGATCAGCATCCTCTCCAAAGTATGAACCTGCAACTCAGCTGAAATCAAAGAACTTGCCAAGAAACTTGTGAGATCCGATTAGTACATACAAAGAGATTCAAGATAACATGCATATAAGCTTATAGGACATGCTAAATCTAGATCTCTAAACATGCATAAAAGGAGAGTGATAGTCAATAAACTTATTGAACAACATCTTTCCTATCAAGATTGTAATAATCTAATTACCAATCTTAACCACAGATCTACAAGAAAATAGCAAAAAATGACCACAGATACAGGTTACCTCAGTGAAACAATGGCAATAATCATCCACACATGTAATGGCACCACACCGTATTGCCTCCAAAGATTTTCTTTATTTCAAATGAGAATTACAACAATACAATAGC
>LPNX011204874.1:73796-87122 GCA_001517045.1 Pseudotsuga menziesii
GGCCCAAATGCCAAGCTGACCACCCCAACTTTGGAGGTATGGAGTGAAAAACTCAAAAATTATCAGTGGTTTATTCAACAACCAATAATAACCAAGGGAAAAAACACCCTGGGCTGATCGGATTGACAAATGAAGTCTAAGAGACCGAGTCTTTTATAGACACTATCATGCTAGAACATTTATTACAATTCCCCCATGGGGTATGAACATGTGATATAGTACAACAAGCACTTCCCAGAAGTACATACAAAGGTCTTTTTTAAGTCCGAACAAGTTAGCCCTGTCTGGTTCATCGGGCTCACTTGATAAAAACCACTAAGTACAACTTAGGTGGTAACAGGGTCTACAGAACTAAGTATGCATTAGATGGAAGTGTTGAAAGATTTAAGGAAAGTTAGTTGCCAAAGGTTTTTCCCAATTTGAAGGGATTGAATACAATGAAACATTTGCTCCTATTGCTAAAATGAACTCCATCTTCCTTGTTCTTTCCCTTACCGCCTTACATAACTGGGAATTCCATCAAATGGATGTCAAGTCTGTCTTTTTACATGGTGATTTACAAGAGGAAATTTACATGAAACAACCTCCTAGATATATTCAGGATAACTCTAGCCTTGTCTGTCTCCTTAAGAAATCCTTATATGGCCTTAAGCAAGCTCCTAGAGCTTGGTATGCCAAAATGGATAGCTTTCTCCTTGACACTGGTTTTTCTAGATGCCATTTTGACCCCAATGTATATACCAAGAAAGTAGGAAACCATTTCATCATACTTGTTCTTTATGTTGATGATCTTATCCTTACTAGTAGTGACCCTAAACTTTTAACCCATGTGAAATCCAGTCTTAAGTAATATTTTGAAATGTCAGACTTAGGACATTTGCATTATTTTCTTGCTCTCCAAGTGTTGCAAACCAAAGAAGGAATATTTCCTTCCCAGTCTAAATATGCTTGTGACCTTCTTCGTTGCTTTCACATGGAAGATTGTAAACCATCCCCTTCTCTCTTCTAGTTTGGAATCAAACTTTCTGCCACTTGTACTTCCCCTGAAGTAGATTCCACCTTGTATCGACAGCTTGTTGGTAGTCTCTTATACTTGACTCATTCCTGTCCTGACCTTTCCTTTACCATTGGTCATGTTTCCCGTTATATGCAAACACCTCATGAAAGTCACTGGAAATCAACATAAAGAATACTTTGATATATTCAAGGTACAATTCAGTTTGAGATTCATTACAGTATAGGGGGGACACCTTTGTTGGTTGGTTTCACAGATTCATATTGGGTCGGCGATCCTGATAATCGAAAGTCTACTGCAGGTTATGTTTTCAGTCTGGGATTTGGACCTGTCACTTGGGGTTGTAAGAAACAACAAGCTCTTTCTCTATCTTCAGCAGAAGCAGAATATTGAGTCGTAGTTAATTCTAGTCAGGAAGCTTTATGGCTTCGATAGATCCTATCAGAGTTTGGATTCGAGCAGCAACAGCCTAGTCCACTTTGGTGCGACAATCAAAGTGCCATCAAGCTTTCTAAAGATCCAGTTCTACATAAATGCAGCAAACACATTGAGCTACACATGCACTTCATGATCATAAATCTTGTTCATGATCGTGTTCTTGAAATGCTCTATTGCCCTACAGATGATCAAGTTGCAGACATCTTCACCAAGTCTCTTACAAAAGCAAAGTTTTCTAAACTTTGATCTATGTTAGGAGTTCTGGAATGTGTCCTTAAGGGGGGATAGGCTCTAATTCCTCCTTCCTTCTCCTAATAGTGTCACTTTTGTAAATCCTTCAATCCTATCCCAAGTTGTTCTTAAGGGGGAGTGTTAGGATATTTAGACACTTAGGAGTTAGTTAAGATCAACTTGTTTAATATATCTGTTAGGTAAAGTGTGTTTCTTTAGTATGCATTTTTTAATATTCTAATCCAACGGTCACGATATGTTCTAGACATAAAGTGATCCCATGGTTCAACTTCTCTTAGATCATACCTACCATTGATCTATGGCTTTACACTCGATTGGTCCATGATCTCTATTTAAAGAGCATGGAGGGTCCTTATCTAGTTGATAGATTATGAGAAGCTCATGTAACTTTCTTTCTTTTGCATAATAAATTGCTCCAAGTAGCTATTTGGCTGGGGTCATGGACTATTTTCCTCTCGAGGGTTTTAACCACATGACAAACATCGGTGTATTGATCTATGATATATTTGTGTGAAGTGGTTGCTCTAGGTGTTCGGTCTTTTGGGAGTACCCTATGTACCCGAACATCTAGTTCCCAAAAATTGGGGACAACCCCAGGTGGCAAGGTAAAAGGGAAAGAGGAATAAGAAAAGGGAAAACCAAAGTTTGGCAGTTTTGGGAAAAAACAAATACCAATAGGGACTATAGGAAATGACAGGAATAAGAATGGTGGGAATGGATAATGAATACTGAAGAGACACAAGACCTTACAGATATAATCAATGAGTGACGCATCTAAAGACATGAAGGTCCAGAAAACATAAGATGGGAATACCTTTCGAAGGGAGTATTCAGTATAAAGGAGGAAAACAAAATCAAGAACAGAGGCGAGGAAAAGCAACAAGAAATATGGAGGAAGGTCTGGATCATGAATCCTTGGAAAAAAACAACTAGTTTCAATTGGTTGGTTTTAAAAAGAAGAATTATGATCAGGAACAATATCATGAAGAGTGGTTTGCAAGGCCCTACATAATGACCCTGATGCCTCCATGAAGAAGAGAGGATGAATCACCTCCTTGATGAATGCCCCTTCTCCTCCTCCCTCTGGGATTGGAGGCTGACCATTTTCCGTAGAAGTGACAGGGTCGAGGGACAACCGGATCAAAACCTCAAAGAGTGGAATATGAAAACTTTCAAAAACCCAATTCTTTGGATGATATGTGTTGGCCTAGGAAAGAATCACAAGGAAGAGGTTCACGCACAAGCAAAGAAGGTGCTTTGCATGCATGACAGAAAGAAAGGAAGATCGCAAAGGAAGTAAAGGACTAGCACAGGCAGAATGGAGAAGTGTGTGATGAAGGAAAGGCAAGCATAGGAGTGCACAGGTGATAATGGCCCAAAAGCGACAGGTGCAGATCATGGCCGTTTAGGGTGGCGTAAGCCTGCAGCCACACATGTACGTGGGAATATTTGTAATTCAGGATGATAGTGCCTCATGTCAAGTCATAATCACCACAGCTGTAGCCTTAGGGGTGGCTGATGGTGATAGTTAACAGATTTCGTGTATGCATTCGGCCCTGCATGGTCATGTAAAATAGTATAAATAGGAGGGATTCAGTGGTTAAAGGGTTGGTTGGTGGTGAATTCCTTAGTTGGTCATAACTATGTTTAGGTCAGTTTTCCAGTTATTGTTTGGCTGTTCATTGGCAATCCATGGTGAAGGATTCCATTTTGTTGTAATGTTGTAGAGATTAGATGAAGAGAAGACTCAGGAAGAATCTAGTAGCGATAGGAGGCTTTTGACCTGTGGATATGGCTGCCTTGTGCGTAGACTGCTAGGAGTAGAGGTAGGGTAGAAGAACAAACCAGAGAGCATGAGAACCATAAGTCTGAGTCGTGGAGACATATCATAAGATCAGTCTGTATCCTACAGACTGCAAGGTGCTATATCATTTTCTCATGCTAGATGAAGAACACCTTGGTGGTTTTTCCCATATGGGTTTCCACATTATCTCTTATGTTTGAATGAATTATTAATGCCGTGAATGTTTATGTGAATGGTTGTTACTTGCTTTATGTATAATGCTAAAATATTGATTAATGTCTGATGTTATACTATAATCGTGGGGAAGGCTTCGTTGAAATATATGTATATATCGGCCAGTGCGTTTCTGTCTTAAGTCATGATGTAAGTCGTAGACGGTCTATTAGTATGACTCAATTGTGCCACACAGGTTGTGCCAGTTGTGACATTGAGAGAAATATAAAGTTGCGTGCGCGATGACAGATAGTTGTGCTCAATCGCACAAGACTGAATCCTCTGTCCAACCATCCTGTTTCCTTCGTTGAGCTCCTTAGCTGCGTGCTAATGGACTATAATCCCTTGATAATCATGGAAACATGGTTCCGGTGGTTACCCATCAAAGAGATATCTCAGGTGAGACTTCGCCTGCTTTGTAAGTGTTGTCGATAGGGCTTACTCTGTTGAGCTAGTATCTCGGCTATTGTTGGGTTGACGGGCTGCGTAGAACTTGGGTCGCGTGAGTTAGGAAAAGTGGCCAGCAAATGGTTCCATTGCCTGGACCTTATTGATAAAATCGAGGGAAATGTTGTGGCATCCGACGAAGAAGGAGATAGAAGACTGGATGGACTCTAAAATGCTAGCATTCGTGCAATAAGAGAGCACAGGACATGGTTGAGCGTAGAGATCTGGATAGACAAATATATATATTCTGATATTCACAAGATATACTTTGCCAAATTCCCCATTTTACTACATGAATGGTTGTCAAGATTGGTGACTAAGTAGACAAATTTCCAGAGAAGAGAGACTGTCGAGTGGAGCGATCAGTTGGTTTGTGAGGTGACCAGTGTAAGTAACCATATTTCCAGAGTTGTTGATTTTTGGGTTGACAGTATATTGCAAGGATATATTATTGAGTTTGCAAGAGATACTATAACCTCATATAGTGAAGCCGAAAGAAATTTTTTCCAAGGACCCTGAAGAAGATACTTGTTACATATTAGTACATGGATAAAAATGCTTGCCTATGAGAAGGGTATTTTGGAGCTTAGTCAAGTTGCGTGCCTAAGAAGGAGGCTATGTCGTAGATGACCTATTGAGAATATGGGAAGAGGTGAGTTGAAATGTTCCCAGGAAGCACAGAACCTGAACCAGAAGTTGGAGTCCTAAGAAGTAGAAGAATATTCAGATCAGGAAAGAGAAGAAAAACCAAAAGGGGACAACAGGATCCTAGCTTGTTCGAGGGGAGCAAACACGAACCTTGGTCATACGAAGATGAAGCGTCTTCCGATGAAGAGGAGGACTATAGCCCGATTTCGGAAGGACCAGGAGATTCTAAGGATTCTGAGGAGACGTCAAGGTTGGTACGTAACTACATAACCCCAGCAATATCATCAGAGGTAAGATCTAGAGTTTCATCCCCAAAAAGGAATGCTAATACAGGTAGTGTTATCCCTGTGACTAGTGTGTGAGAAGGTACACCCCCTATGAATTTTGAACCAAAAAATCTCGACGCCAACTCAATAGCTGTGACAGATGTTAGATTACACAAATTTAATGGGAATGGAACGGAAGACCCAGAGAAAAATTGGTTCCTTTGTGAATATGTTTGGATCATGCATTTAGTCCATAATGTAAACATAAAGAAGGCGCAGATGATCACGACCTTTAGGGGTCGTGCGCTAGACTGGTTCATGAAGTTCTGAGCTGCACCAATTGGAACACCATAGAAGACCCTTGAAGAGATCCAAGCTGCAATGATTTCTGAGTTTAGGAAACCTAAATTGGAATCGCATTGTATTACTGAGATCAAGGAGATTAAACAGGCTCCAGCAGAAACTGTGTGGGACTTTGATCAGTGGTTCAAGACGTTGATGGCCAAAGTAAGCTTCCAAATGTTCGATGTGCAGCATAAAGAGTGGTTTATTGCCGTGCTGCTACCACACATCCGAGGGCCATTAATGCAACAAAATATTGAATCACAGACAGAAGCACTAGAATTGGAAATGAAGTTAGAGGCCTAGCCCATCGGAGATGGTGTTGCAGGGATGGTGCAGATCCAATCGCAGCTGGCCGTTCTAACGATACAACTTCAAGACATCAAGAAGGGTAAAGAAGAACAAGAATATTTGTGGTGCACAAAATGTAGGATGGATGGACACACTAAGGATAACTATCTGACCTTCCTAAAATACATCACATCAGGTGCACCCAACCCATTAAATGCTCATGGGATACCGTGGTGTCGCATATGCCAATCAAGAGGCCATCGTAACGAAGAATGTTTATATTTGAAAAACGTTGTAAGTAACCCTAAAAACCTATTCTGTAAATTTTGTAAATCAATAGGACATGATGAGAAATATTGTAGAGAATATCATCTCTTGAAAGAAAAGACTGTCGACACCTACTTAATGAAAAATGAAGGGTTCGCTCAGGCTGAACAGGTGCAAGCCTCATATCATCTTGCACAATTACCACCTAACCTTTACCAACCACAGTACGCGCTTCAGTAGCCATACGCACAACAAAATCCCTATTAGCCACACCACCAGTAGAACCAGTACCCACCATAGCAACCACACCCATAGGGAAGGGGTGGTAGAAACTTCAAAGGAAGAGGTGCAGGCAGAGGATTTGGTAAAGGAAGAGATCAAATTACATGATATAACTATGGACAATTAGGTCACTATGCTATAGATTGTTTAAATCCTGCGAAGACATGTTCATACTGTAAAGGACAGGACCATAATGTCGAACAATGTCCTCAGTTGATCACAAAGTGGCAAGCAAGGACCATTGTAGCACCTAACCCTCCAAAAAACCCGAATCCAAACCCGAATGTGATTGCTTGAATGATTGCATCTGAACCACGAGACCTGAACATCAATGTCATAACTCAAGGAGGTGCGACGACCGAAGCAGACCAGGATAAACCACAAGAGAAACCATAGCCACAAGTGAGGCCAGTAGTGCAGAAAAAGGAGCCACTGATCGTCCAAAAACAAAAAGAAATATTCTGGGATGTACAATCAGAATTCATAATCCCAGAAGTACCGTCGAATTTCACAAAACTCAAGGGAATGCCTAAACGGTTTCAACACATATTGTAGAAAAAGGCTCCACCAAAGGTTAGTAAGCTAAAAACCTTTATGTCAAGTTGTTTAACGCTAATGCAAGATAAAGATGCTATTGCGGAACTACAAGCAATGATAGAAGAGATTCCTATAGAGCCGTAACCTGAGAATAAAGTTAACCAAGTACAGAAAAAATGTAAAACTAGCCAGCGAGTTGAGGATGAATGCACATATAGGTGACTACGACATGGATTATATCGTCTTGGATCTAGGCTCAGATGTCAATATTTTGACATGACAAACGTGGGAAAGAATGGGCAAGCTGCGCTTGGACTAGTCTCCTATCTAGTTACGACTTGCCAATTAGGAAAAGATCCTACCCATTGGCCGGTTGAGCAATATACCCGTCGATGTTGAAGGATTGTGCACATTTGCAGACTTTGAAATCATTAACATTGTTGTTGACACAAACCCATACCCCGCTCTGCTGGGAGTAGATTGGGCCCTAGACAATTAGACCATCATAAATTTCAAGAAAATGATTCTCTCATTTGAAGATGAGGAAATGAGGGTAGTATCACCCATTGATCCATTTGAGGGACAAAGATATGTCGATCCTGTCTATAATGAGGGACGGGGTGACTACCTTAGTCAGATATACAATGTCACAGTTATGTGGGAAGATTATACCAATCCGACAACAGATGGAAACCTGAGCTGGAGATGTGCGAGTTCATGTACATTTGAATTAGGTGAGGCTTTAGAGGGTTGGAAAAATAGATTACACAAAGTCTCTATAAGAAGTTGTGCAAGAGTTACAAGGTCTATGCGATGGGTGGAGACTTGGTCAAGGGAGCTACCCACATATGAGGGTTTCATATACAAATTGGAAATGACACCTAGAACCTGGTATACCTTCGCGGAGCTACGACAAGGAACTCAATATTGTGAGAGGCTCGCAAAGCAGTTTGTGCATACATTTGAATTTGCTGATGATCACCCTACAATTGACGTTGTGCTTCAGATGGAAAAGGGGAATATAGTTGCTGAGATCCCTATCAAAGAGGTTAATTTTCACCAATGTAGTGCAACCATTCAGCAATACAGTCTAATCAGAAAATTAAATGATGATCTAACTAATATCAGCAGACCAAAATCAGACGGCACACAAGTAGAAGGAAGCAGCATTTCAAGTGATTAGTTCCCCCAACCCTTGAAAATCAAGGAAGTACATATCAGATCACTAGAGAACCCAAAGTTCACCAATGTCTGAGATTATTGGGATGATGAAGCAGATGCAAAGATCGTGAATCTACTGCATGAGTATCAGAACCTATTCCACACCAACTTCTCAGAAATGAGGGGAATAGTGAGAGATTTAGGGGAGATGAAAATACCCTTGTGACTAGATGCTCAATCGAGTAAGAAGAAAAAAAAGGAATGGCATGATCAATATATCAGAGTTAATCCATCTGAAGAAGGAATACTTGTCTTACGCTATGACAACAATTTGTTCAAGCACCCGGGAAAGATGAAGACACATTAGCTAGGGCCATATAGGATCGCGCACATTACTGATGCGAATGTAGTAAAACTCCATATGTTAGATGGTACCTATGTTGTGAGTATGGTGAATGATAGTTTCCTGAAGCCGTACTACGACACTCATTACATCCCAGGTTAAAATGTGAAAAAAAACCCAGCTATGGAGGAAAGTAGCGAGAGAGGCAGCCCCAACACAAATTGCACGGAAATAGGAAATTACGTAGAACGAGGAAATTGCATAGAAAGAATGGTGAGCTATAAACCCGCTAGTAAACCAACTAAGAGACAAATGACGAGATGTCACAGACAACTAGCAGAAACTAACAGATCATTAAATGCATAAAGATTCCACAAAGATTTGGTGCTCGCGACAAGACATTACCCTAGGTGGATCAAGTGTGGGAAACTCTGTGACTGTGACTAGCCATTATGTCAATACTCGATCATAGATGTCAATATGGGAGAATGTTGGCAACGATTAATCATAAAAAATCTGAGAGGCAGATCTGATACACCAGATGAAGGTATTGTCCTAATGATACACATGGATAAGCCTACATGGCATGTGACTCGATGCTCCTCTTATAAAATAAGGGTGCCTAGAACAAACATCACTTGGTCGTGCTGTTTGAGCATCAGTTGCAGGCATCACTTGGTCGTGCCGCTTGAGCACCAATTATAGATGGGTTGGGGTGTGTCATGGCAGGAAGCCCTATGGGCTAAAGCAGTTGTTGTAACCTTCAGTGTGTCGGGTATCTCCAAATATGGGAATAAGAAAGATGTTAACAGTCTGCAAGGTATTTCGACCCAGCCAGAAGTCTCTGGCGAAGTCATCCATGGCTAATTATTTTTCAGTAGGTTAGCATCCCTATCTGCAGCACCCGAGAGGAATCCAGTAGGGACTAGAGTTCTTTCCCATTTGACAAATTCTGCAGGGCAAGGACCAAATTCCTTGCCACATTTGACAATGTCTGCAGGGCAGGGACTAGAGTCCTTGCCCCATTTCACAAAGTCTACAGGGATAGCAGGTAGGCTTAATTTCCAGTAGTCTAGGCGATGTCTGCATGTGTCGAGGGACAAGGGAAGGGCCACGTGGCTAGATACGGCTGGTAAACCCTAATGTTGAGGTGAATTTTGTCAAATTTTAGTGAATCATTCACCTCTACCACCCTTGCTTGCGGGGATTTTCTAGTTTTCAATATGGACAATGCTTCATTCTTCAAGGTCCATATCTATAGCAAAGAGGGTGGTGAAGAGCATGAATAAAAGGAGGAAATCGAGGAAGAAGAGAAAGAAAACAAGATGCAGCAAGCACATGGAAAACCCCAGGAGCCTAAGAATGATAATAAGAATTGAATTACTGTGTCGAAATGGTATGCTAACAACCCTGGCGACAGTCAGAAGGGGAACTCGCCATTAAAATTCTGCAGAGGATGCCAAGAAAGAAGTTGTATGAGTTTTGTAATCTAAAAATTCTTCTAAGTATGGGAAGAAGCCGGGGTACAAGAAACATCGTTAAAAAAAAACAACATAAGGAAGAAAGTGCGCAAGGCAAAAAGCAGGAGAAAGTGCAAAAGAAAAAAAATTGCAAAGGGGCTGCTGCGTAGATCGCGCGTCCTCATATGTCCATTGCTTCATAGCTCGGGACGAGCCACATGTGAGTGTTGGGGGCCTATTGGCTTGGGAAAGAAGCACAAGGAAGAGGTTCGTGCACAAGCAAAGAAGGTGCGCCGTGCACACGACAAAAAGAAAGGAAGATCGCAAAGGAAGCAAAGGACTAGTGCAGGTAGAATGGAGAGGCGAGTGATGAAGGAAAGGCAAGTATAGGAGCGCAAAAGTGATAACGAATGGAAAGCGACAGGTGAAAATCATGGCCATTTAAGGTGATGTAAGCCTACAACCACACACATACGAGGGAATATTTGTAAGTCATGTCGATAGTGCCTCATGTCAAGTCGTAATCACTACAGCTGTATCCTAAGGGGCGGCTAATGGTGAGAGTTAATAGACTTCCTGTATGTAGTCAACCTTGTGTGGTCATGTAAAATAGTATAGATAGGAGGGATTCAATGGTTAAAGGGTTGGTTGGTTGTGACTGCTTTGGTTGGTCATAGCTATGTTTAGGTCATTTTTCTAGTTATTGTTTGGTTGTTCATTGGCGATCCATGGTGAAGGACGCCATTTTGCTGTAATGTTGTAGATATTAGATAAAGAGAAGACTCGGGAAGAGTATGGTAGCAATAGGAGGCTGTTGAGCCACGAATCTAGCTGCTGTGTGCATAGACTGCTAGGAGTAGAGGTAGGCCCATAACAAACCAGAGAGCATGAGAACCATAAGTCTAAGTCGTAGAGACATATCATAAGATTAGTTTGTATCCTCCAGACTGCAAGGTGCTGTATCCTTTTCTCATGCCATATGAAGAGCACCTTGGTGGTTTTTCCCAGATGGGTTTCCATCTTATCTCTTGCATTTGAATGGATGATTAATGGTGTGAATGTTTATGTGAATGGTTGTTAGTTGCTTTATCTATAATGCTGAAATATTGATTAATGTCTAATGTTATACTATAATTAGTACATAAGTGTGGGGAAGGCATCATTGAAATATATGTATATAACAGCCTGTGCGTTTCTGTCTTAAGTCATGATGTAAGTTGTAGACGGTCTGTTAGTATGAATCAGTTGGGCCAGTTGCAAGGTTGAGAGCAAGGATAAAGTTGTGCACGATGACATATAGTTGTGCTCGGTTGCGCAAGACTGACTCCTTTATCTAGCCATCATGTTGCCTTCTTTGAGCTCTTTGGATGTGCACCAATGGACTACAATCCCTCGACAATCGCGGAAACATGGTTCCAGCGGTTACCCATCGAAGAGATATCTCGGGTGAGACTGTGCCTACTTCGCAGGTGTTGTCGAGCCAGTATCTTGGATATTTGTTGGGTTGATGGGCTGCGCAGAACCTGGGTCGCGCAAGTTAGGAAAAGTGGCCAACAAAGTGGATGATGTTTCTAGGGATGTTGTCATGGGTTTTATGAAAGGAGAGGAGCAACCGAATATTTTGGGACAAGAGATCCACAAAGGAGGAAATTTGGAAGCGGTTGGTGCACTAAATTCAAGAGATGGTTCGAAATAAGTAGTGGGGGGGAAGTGACAAGGAATTCTTGGAGGTGGAAGCTCGTATAGCACACAGATGGGGGGTTGGTAGGAATGAATTAGATGGGATTCGAATGAAAACTCCAGTTTGCAAACCATTCATCCCAAACTCTTGGTCTCCACCGCTGATAGGATCTTATAAGATAAACTTCGACGGTGCATCAAGGTGAAATCCTGGTCCTACAGGGTACGAAGGCATTTGCGGGGATTCCACAGGGGTGATCCTGAAAGTATACCATGGATCAATCAGTTTTGAAACAAACAAATCAGTTGAGCTTGAAGTGCTTCTTCAAGGCCTCAGTCTAGTTTCCAGAGCGGGATGGTTGTTGGTGACAATCGAAGGAGACTCCCACGTCATCATCCAGATGGCTATGAAATTATCCATGGGGCAAAAAGTTGAAAAAGTTGTAACCAACTAGCGATTGTTGAGTAGGATAGAAACGTTGGACATTATTCTCGCCACGACCCAAGCTCTGCAATTCGTCCACGTCAGGAGGGAGGCTAACAAGGTTGTCGACCTTATTTCCAATGTGGGGGTGGGAAGAGGATAGGGCCTCAGAGAAGGACAGTTGCAATATTTCAAAGTGGAGTAGTGGATGGACTAATGCCGACACCTAGCGAGCATGGATTATGTGGCGAAGGGACAGACATAAGGGATTGAGTAGGTGACACATGGCCACATCATTTGGAAACATGGGAATGTGACAGATGTATCACACAACTCACAATAACCACATAGCAAAGGACGGGGAAAGGATTGTCCACTTCTGCCCAAGATATGGAATAGTACTTTGATCAGCGAATTGAGAGATTTAGGGAGGATATGATCTAGTCCCCACCTCATGAAATTGGTATTTCAATAATGAAGAATATCGAGAATAGTACTGCAGAAGCCAATGGAAGGAAGGACAGGACAAGAGGAGTAGTGAGCCACCCGACTATAGTAATTATTGTTTTTCTTGTTATAATTTAGAGCGACAGACGAGGCTTTGCAAATTGAAATCCTCGCAGCTCTATCAAGGGAGTTTATTTTAAAATTAGAGAGCTTCCTCTATATGCAAGTAGTTCCATGTCTGTTTCTCACTGTGTGGAGATGGCACTAAGGGAGCAAGGAAATGCAGAAGTTGTTCCACCGTAAGTGACTAGGGGTTGAGGGGGGAGAAGGGTAGTCAGTAGTCGCACAAGGGGAACATGAGGGAGAATAACTGAAGTTCAATCCTAGGCCAGGGCTGCCGCTGCATTCCAAGGGTATTCCATGATAAGATTAATGCAATTGAGAAGGAATTGTGGAAAGAGGTTTAGACGATTCCCATGGAGGAGATCCGAGAGGAAGTCGAAGAATGGGTGTTGGACCCAGGTATCAATGCAGTTAGAGCCTTTTCCTACAAGCAGATGATGATGGTTTATTGGTTCATGAAAAACCTTATGGCCCATGTCGCCACGGAAGGAGAGAGCAAAACAGGGGGACCAAGAACTAGTCCAGACATGGAAGGAGCACCACAGGGATTTCCACCTGATGCATCGAAAGGTGGATTTAATTTCCAATGAGCTGGGTCTGAAATTTTATACGCCCCCCCCCCCAATCGGGTAAGTCTGGTGATATTAGTCGAATCAAAGCCAGGAAGCTAGAGAAGGACCCTAAAGTGAAAGGACAAAAAGATGCGGATAAGGGAAAGCATGTTGAAGGCTTCAACGAAGGCGACGACGTCTGACGACATCCTCTTGCTTGAATCAGTGTTGGTAGAGTGTTTCCTTTTGTCTATTTTCATTACTAGGGATCAATAGCTTACAGTTTAAGATAGAAGTTAGCTCACTTAAGAAGGGTCTGTCACTTTTTTTGGAAT
>LPNX011204874.1:88483-118567 GCA_001517045.1 Pseudotsuga menziesii
AGTAGTTTAAAAAACATATAATATTGGTAATTAAGAGAGTACATCAATTAAGGATTTGAATGGTTAATAACATGATTATATCCAAACAAACAAACCGTGGCTTCAATGGGGACTGTAGTATCAATACTGTGTATATAATAAAGATCAATGTACTCGACATCGAGTCTCTTCAAGCTTGCCTCGCAGGCGGCGCGAACATATGCAGGATCTCCTTGAGTCTTCATTTCTCCATCTACAAATTTGAGCCCAAACTTTGTGGCTAATTGGACTTTGTCTCTTATCCCTTTAAGGGCCTGCATTAAGTGCATCCAAATAAAGTAAAGTTAAGAATTGTATACAGCATTCAATTCATTAATGGTAATTCTATGGAAATGGAAAACCCAGGAAGAATGTCCCGACTCCCACCTTTCCAACGAGAACTTCGTTGGTGAAAGGGCCGTAAATGTCCGAAGTGTCGAGGAAAGTGATGCCTCTGGAGACGGCATGGTGGATGAGAGATATCATTTCATGGTCGGGCTTTGGAGGGCCATAGAAGGCAGACATGCCCATGCAACCCAACCCCTGCGCTGATACCTCTAATCCCTGAGACCCCAAATGCAATCTACGCTCTGTGGATGATGTTGCTGCCATTTTTCTGTTTAAAGATAAGTCTATACCCTCTTTGCCTTTCCCAGTCGAAGCAGATGTGATTGTTTGGGCAATTAGTTCAGCTATTTATAGATTCTATCGCTTGCTTGGTAAGTTTAGAGGTTGTAAGGGTTTTGGATTCTGCTACCCCAACCAATTCGTTCAGCTATTTATTGATTCTATTACATGCTGGGAAAGAAAAGAGGTTGTAAGGATTTTGGATTCTGCTAACCATTGCCCAGCGTGATTTGCTTTAACAAACAATTCAACCACGGCGGCTGTGTGGTTGCAGTTAATTTGGGCAATACATTTACATCTCTATCTTGAACCGAGCAAAACCTAATCAAGAGAGCAAGACCTAATCATCTCTATCTTGAACCGAAGTTTCCCAATAACAAGTTTGACATTTAATATATGATTATGCAAGAAATTTGGTTATAATATTAGTTTTTGATTGGTTTTTTTGGAAATTTCATATATATTAATATGAAAGTTTCTACCTATAAAAAGAATATTTTTTCTTCTATTTTTCATTAATAACTATCTGCATTTTTTGGAATGGAGCGTCCACAAATAAATTTATATATTGAAGTGCAATACACATTAGAGCAATAGTCTTAAATACAATAATAGTATAGTTTATTTTCTAACGATATTGTGTTGTTTAAATATAGAATTCCTTCTTTGTTACTATTTTGATGGTTAAGAAAGACACTTTCAAACGCTCATTTTATGCCTCTTATCATATATGAGAAACCAATTTTGACATGGTTTATTTATGGTTTTTATTCAACAAAGAGCAGAAATAATGTCAAGAATACAAAGGCCCGTTTTATTTTATGTAAATAACAAGTTTTTGCATTGACTAGTTTTCTGCTCAACAAAAACATTAGTTGAACGATGAATATGAACAATGCTAGCCAGGCAATGATTTTTTTATGGCTCCTTATTTCAATGTTAATTTTAACTAGTATGGTTTACATGTTTAATTTATACAATTAAATATTTAAAATACAATGGATGAAGTTTTATGGACTTAGGAGGTAGATGTTTCACGAAAATTCTTAAATCTATGTGGACACAGATCGAAGCTATGAAATCTTTCCCTAGTATATCATTGATGCAATCTTTCCCTAGTATATCAAATCACTTGGATATTAAGCTTTCATACCTCACTTGAAGGTTGGCCTTGTCCCTTGAATGTCCTTTGCGATTCAACTTATGTAGAAGATGATACATGCAAGTAGACATACAAGAACAAGATGCAAACAAAGTGAAAGCAACAAGATAATAAGATAATCCTATGTTTTTTTTATTGTAAATCTGCACATTCTATTAAACTGATAAGACAAAAGTTACAAGACTGAGAAAAGTCTCAAGTGGTCGAAGGTAGTGAAACCACCACCGAGCCAATCAAAATTACAAAATATTATGGGGGAACTGAAACTAAGAAAGACCAATGCCCTTGAGTGCAATGAAAACAAAAAGTTGGTTCTTAATCTACTAGTTCAACAAATTAACAAAGTTTTTAACATAAGATGAAATTACATCCTATAACAAAAATAATTGATATAACAATCTAAACCAGAAAGAGACTGAGCCGTCGTTGGAGACATGAGTAGGATTTATGGGCCGGGGACCTCCTCCAAGATGGGACAAGCCCATCCACCTTCATCGAAGTTGGTAATAGGATTTTTTATTGGCAAAGGAGATGGCTTGTTGCTCGCGCCTCCGTTATCCTGCACTTGTTTGAACAGGGGTTCAATGGTGGTCGAGATGGGAAAGGGTGTGCTGGTGGCAACTTCCTTAACCAGGGCCAAACCATTTTAAACATACGTTCCTCCCGTTGCACTTCCACATCCAACCTCCATGGTGTCGAATCGTCTATGCCCGCTCACCAAGCATTTCCATGCAAAGGTGGCTTCCAAGCTTCTAAGTTGGTTGTCCATTTCTTTCATCTTAGCTTTGACAGAGAGGACAGTGTTGCGAATAGAGCTCCATCTCCCCAACATGTCCTCCATGAGAACACCCACCATGCTTTTATGAGTCAATAATGATTTATTTTTCCTCTGCCTCTCCCTGTAGTAAGTCTCTCATTCACTAGATGACCTTCCCAATCATCAATTAGGACCCTGACTCACACTGAGATCCTAGCTTCATAACCTTCCTCTTCCATTATGCTTAGGCCACACTGTGTTTTTCCTCTGTTGTTGTTGCCACTTCTGGGAGTTCCCTATTGCCTAGACATCATGGAGAGAAAAGCGAGAGAGTGCAGCTAGTGGGGGTGATGAAGCTGCAATACGAGCAATAGGTAGAGGCCTTTGAGTTGCAAGGCAGGACGCCCAAGCTGAGATGAGGAAAAAATGCAAACACATAACCACAAATATTCACTCACTACGAAATGCCAACGGATGGTCTTGCCCCCATCCATGCTTTGCTGCTTAACCCAATTTCTCTGTACCTACTGAGAGCTCACACGATCCAAACCAACTACCATTGAAAACAAAATAAATTCCAATTTAGTAGGCTTGACCTTCGACATTCTAGGAATAGACATCCTCACCCACCTGCAATGAAGAGTTGGGGGACCAAGGGGGAGGATTAATGGCCCCAACATGTGTGGTGCCATGTGACTGGATTTTGAACCGAGGCGTAGTGTGTTGTCGATGGAGAAATCTAGCACTCGCATCCGGGTAAGATAATCCTATGTTAATGATCAAGGAGAAAAACAATAGACAACATAACATTACACATACATCATCTATGGGAAAGAGAGAACATATTTGTATTGAATTAGATAGGAAAGAATTACAACCAAGCTTGGATGTTGAGAAGACCTTCCAATGAACACCTTGTTGTTAGGATTGATTAATCCTCCCTTTTCCCACATAGTCTAATTGGTCTATTTTACTAGCTTAGGAGGTCATCATCACTTCACTAGTGTATGGTGGACACACCTAGGAGTCACCTACCACTTATTGCACCTTCATGCATGAGTTTAGGTGCCCGAAGGACCAATAATTTAGGAACCCATTCTAAGTGCCACCAACAATCTCCTTTAGTGGACCTTGGTACATAATCAATTATGTTCAGTTATGCTTCAGTCACCATCAATTAGATCAAAGTTAGTTATCCTAGCATTAGTTTGCATGATTCAAGGGAGTGTGTGTGCCTTTGTTCACCTACCCTCATCAGTTAACCGATTGTAAACTGATTTGGTTAGCTAGACTTACACTAGTGAGCTGCAATGTTTATTTTTCTCACACTAAGTTAGCGCATGAGTCTGATTGAGTAAGTGAATTAGAATCCTCCCAAAGGCATTTGAATTCTTCCTAATGTATGTCTATTGTATTCCAACAATATTGATGATAATCAATGTAATGATATTTTTACCAATTACTGTTTGATGTGTATAAGATTCATGTCATGAATTCATTGATCAGTTTACATTGATTGGTAAATTCTACTACATCCTTCTTTTCATATTGCTTTAATTCAGGCCTGAAGATCCATGGTTCATGAAATTTAACATGGTATCAGAGCCTATGCTTAGGCCAGCAGCAAACCCAAAAAACTTCCATGCTTGCACTAGAAGCCATTGAGCTTCCACATAATTCCCAGAATCATTGAATTGCTCCCTCTGGATACTATCGAGAGAAGTATCTCCACGTGTAATGGAATCAGAGAAAGTGCACATGCAGAAATGGAGGGTGTTTGATCTAACATGATTGTGAATTGAAGTGTTTTGCAATGTTTTTGCAGGTACATCCAAAGAATTCATGGAGAATTGTTGATCAGTATAGCTGTGAAATGGAGAATTCAGCTTCTTTAACTCCCAGGATCTTTACACCCTTCAATTACATTGATTAGAGGGAAAATATCTAGATGGTTTTGCGCAACAAGGGTTTGTATAGGCACACCATGGGGAGAGAAGTCGAACCTCAACAGTATATTGAAAAATCAAAGTATCTGAATAAGCTAGATGAAGCCTTCAACTTCATGTGCATCCACATCTCCAGGGATATCTCCAGGGATATGTTGTTTCACCTTTAGGGACTCAGAACTCTGAAAGAAGTATGGGATAAGCTTGAATCCTTGTTTGGAAAACAATAAGAGATGAGGGGCCATATCCTGGAGAATAAGCTGATTACACTAAATACCAGTAACTTCCATACAATTCAAAAGTTCTTCTCAAAATTCAAATCCCTATTCTTGCAAAGCAAGAAGTGTGGGATTGAAAAGAAGGATGAGCAACTTGTGCTCTCAATTCTGAGCAAGGTTTGCTCAGAATTTTCAGTTTCTGTTTCTACTTTCCACTCTATAAGGATATCCATTCCAAATTGGAGGATTCCCTTCCTAGATGCATTTGCAGAATCATTAATCCAGGAACAAGATAAGTTGATTCAGATGGGAGTGCTCAAAGCCTCTAAGAATCAGGCCCTCTTAGCTGGAGACTCTAATATTGCGTAAGAAAAAGGGAAGCAAAGAGGGAAAGAAAAGAATAATGTTGATTTGAAGCCCAAGGGGAAGCCAACTCCTTCTAATGGAGCCTCTAAAAGTTTGAAAAAGCTAAATGCTCATATTGTATGAGAGGATTTCATCCAGAAATTTAGTGCATGAAGAAGACCATTGACCAAATGTCGAAGCTCCTTAGATAGAACAACATTTCCCTTCCTCAAGGTGCAAAGAAGTCAGAAGCTGGAAACCAAATAGAAGAACATGAGAGGTTCCATGCTTTGAAAGAAGGATTCAATCGGTCAAAGGAATATCTGATTTATTCAAGAGCTTCCAACCACATGGTTTCCTCCAAAGAATCATTCACTTCTCTGGATCTCTCTAGAAGACCAAGCATTCATATGGGAGATGATTCACATATCTCAGCTATCAGGTAAGGATCCATTAAAATTGAGCATGGAGAGTTCCAAAATGTTCTCTATGTTCCCTCCCTTGCAGCAAACTTGTTATCTGTATACTAGATGACACATACTAGCTCTCCCAAGAGAGTCACATTCGATCATGAAATAGTATAAATCTATTAATTTTCTACTAGAAACTTGATGGAAAAAGGGGTTGTTGATCATGCATTCAAGGCATATGAGTTTTCCCATTTCCTTACTACTTCATATCCAAAATCCTTATTGACTCATGATAATAACACAAGCAAGTTGTGGCATGAAAGATTTGGCCACCTGAACTTCAAGTATCTCCAGCAGCTACACAATGATAAGTTGCTTGAGGGCTAATTTCCTCTCATCAAATATTCTGAAGGAGTGTGCATTGATTTCTTGGTGGGGAAGCATCCAGAGAAAATAGATGAGGTTGGGAAGGAAACAAGACTTGTCTCCACACTATATCTAATACATAGTGATGTCTCAGGACCAAATCCTACAACATCGATGAATGGATCTAGATATTTTCTGGCCTTCATTAATGATTGTTCAAGGTGTTGTTGGGTATACTCTTTGAATCAAAAGGATGAAGTATTTGATATCTTCAAAGTATTTAAATACTTAGCTGAGAACAACCTTGGGAAGACGATGAAGTCACTTAGATATGACAATGGAGGTGAGTATGTCAAAATATATTTTCAGCAGCTATGTGCATCAGCAGGAATTTGAATGGAACACTTAGTTCCATACATACCACAACATAATGGTGTGGCTGAGAGGAGGAATAGATCCTTGAAGGAGATGTCTACCTTCCTTCTCAAAGAAATAAACCTTCCTCCTTACCTATGGGCTAAGTCTATCAATCGTGCTTCATATATCCAAAATAGGGTGCCTCACAAACATGACATTGATATTGAATCTGAAGAGGATCTAGTTCCATATCCAACAATTATTCCAAATCAAAGTCCTAAATGGACCCAAAATGTCATTGAATCAGTTGGGGATATTGTTAGGGATCTAGGTGACAGAATAAAAACAAGTTCCCAGTATTAGAATGAGCATGTTTCACTTTCCCATTCAAATCCACTTCTCACAGAGAAATTTTTCTCGATGATGGGTTTATGTCCTCAGTCACTCAAAGAGGATTTCCATGATCCAAAATGGCAAGAAGCTATGAATGATGAGTATGGTTCGCTACAAGACAACAAGACATGGGAGCTTGTCACTTTGCCTCTTGAGAGGAATTTAGTTAAGTGAAAATGGATATACAAGACCAAGCTAGCATCTAATGGAACCACAACCAAGTATAATCCTTGATTGGTGGAAAAAGGGTACTCTCAAGTCCATGGGCTGGACTATAATGAGACATTCTCCCCAGTAGAAAGAATGGATTCCATTAAGCTAGTCTTGGAAATTTCAACTTTGAAGAGGTGGGAGGTACATCACATGGATATGTAGAGTGCCTTCCTCCATGGTGACCTCAAAGAGGATATATATATGAGACAACTTGAGGGGTATGTTGAATATTCATCCTTAGTCTGCAAGCTTAGGAAATATATCTATGGGATCAAGCAAGCCCCAAGGGAATGTTATGCCAAGATGGATTCTGTTATCCCTAAAGTTGAACCTAGACTACAGGGGTTCAAGCTTAAAGAAATATTTTTATAAAATAACTCAATAAAATCAAAATAAAAACTAAATTGGTATGTAATCAAAGATATAGGAAAATCACATAATCATTAAAGATCTGTATGACATAAAAATGGAATACAAAATTCAATAACAAAGGAACTACGAGCATGAATTTATGGACTGAACCTGACTCTGTCACTAAAGGTTTAAAGGATAACTGTATTTTATCATAAGAATCATGTAATGGAATGTAATTGACAATATACAAGATAAATCATAAAAAATACAATTCATAAAATATACAAAATCAGCTCATAACGATAATCATATCAAATCAGAACCTATATTGAAGATGCAGAGACTTTCATGTCATATAGTATATATCATGGTTGGATTCCCATCTCTAATTGCCACCCTCTACCTATCTAGCTACTATCCCTTATATACAAAACCTCTGAGTTTTTGAGATAGTTATCAGATCCTATTTCTATGGATCGAATCTTTCAAAAATAGAAAAATCTTGTAACCATTCGTGTGTTCCTTTCCAGATAGTTGTGAATGTTATTGCTAGGCGGATGCTTCACACTATTGTTCACGAAGGGGCTTCTGTTAGTATTATATCCCCAACTGCTTGGCAAGATTTAGGTTCTCCTTAGCTTGTGCCAGCCACCAATCAGATAATGGCTTTTAATCGCAGGCTTACTGCACCTTTAGGTATCCATCCTCATTTTCCTATTACATTAGGAGGGAAAACTGTCTGTATTTATGTTATGGTGTTCCAAGGTCCTTTATATTTCAATCTTCTCCTTGGACGTGATTATGTTTATGCCATGAAGGATGTAGTGTCCACACTCTTTATAGTGATGCATTTTCCCCATGATGGGAATATTGTGACCGTTGATCAGCTTTCCTTTGTTACACCTGACCATTTCATTACTCCTAGTCATCAAACAGCCCTGAATGTGTCGCATGTTCTTGTGGTTCCTTCCCCTTCTTCTAGTTAGCTTTTTACCATCATAGGTAAAATGGGGGGCATATCTCCAGCCTCTGGACATCATACTGAACTTAAGTCGCTAGCTTTTTATGTATTGGGGGCAACCTACCAACCTCTAGATATCATGTTGGGTAGGAGCAGGTTTGTGAGCATAGTTCTTATTCTATGTCAATCTCCTTAAAAAATGAAATAGGTTAGTGAGCATAGTTCCTTTTCTCTGGGTCAAGCTCGTTAAACAATGAAACATATTTCTTTGAGCATAATTTATTTCTAGTGTTAAGCTCATTAAAAAATAAAAACTAGCCCCAAGCATAGTTATTTTCTATTTCAGTCTTGTATAAAAATGAAACATGTGACCTTGAGTAGTGTTTATTTCTGGTTTCAAGCTCATTAAAGCATGAAACCATTCCTGAGCATAGTTCATTTTCTATTTCAAGCTCGCTAAAAAATGAAGTAGGTTTCCGTAAGCATAGTTTACCTTTTGGTTTCAAGCTTGCATAAAAATGAAACCATGTTTCAAGCATAGTTATTTTCTGTTTCAAGCTTGTGTAAAAATGAAATAGATCATATTGAGCATAGTTCTTTCTCTGTTACAAGCTCGTTAAAAATGAAGTAGATACCCTAAGCATTCTTCTAATTGGTCTTTGAGCTCGTTAAAAACAGTAAGATAGTGTCGAGCTTAGTTTTCATTTTTTGTGCTCTAGTTAAAACATGAAAAGTGGTTTGAGCTTACTTTATCACTTTTTGATGCTCAGGATTCAAACATGGAAAATGTTAATAGAGTCTTCTTTAAGCTCTTTTTGGACTCTTAAAATGTGAAAATATTGTCAAGTGAAATTTTCTTCTTCACGCTCGTAAAAGGACTTGAAGAGTCGTCTTCCTCGTGATAGTTTACCCCTTTTTCGGACCAGGGGGCACTACTTACAAAAAAAGGTACACTCCATCCAATCATGACTAGAAGAGTTCTCTAAGGTATTATTTTATACTTTTTTGGGCCTTAGGGACTAAATCATACGGAAAAGGACCCTTCGAAGTCTTCTTTAGTTTGTTCAGACTCTCTAAACATGAACTACACCGAGTTTTCTTTCATTGGACTCGTTAAAGTAAACATTGAAAGACTCATTTTTGGGAACGAACCCATCCTTTCTCAGGTTCGTAAAACATATGAGTTTGTACTCATCCAAAGGATGAGCTATATCGAGTGTTTGTTACCCTCTTTGAACTCGTAAAAACAAAAAGAGGCACTCCTCAATCATGATGGGGAAATTAAGGGAAAGGAAATACATTTCATTTTTAAATAATGGTAGTTGTTAGTCACCTTTGAACATGGCACTTGTTTGCATTTCATTCAGTCAATTGGGTATTTATCTTATTTCCAAGTCAATCCACTTTCATGATTCATGTCACTCCTTTGAGTGTTTCAAAGAATTAATTGTCCTTTGTCACATTGTGTTCTGCCTCGTCAAGTCAATGCTGCCAAGTCTTTAGTCGTGCTGCCTTATGATCAAAAGGGAAATTGTCATGAGAGTTTACACCTGTATTTGAATTTTTTTTTTATGTCAGTCCTATGGTTACATCATACTCAAAATTCCAGAACTGTGTTCCAAGTTTCGTGTCGTCAATGTGGGATTCATCATGTCCCTCCTTCGACGAGACTATTCCTGTCGACATCATCTCATCATCTAGGAATTAGTCTTAGAAACAAAAAAGATAGTAACTTGAGGTCTATATCCCTTAATGATAGATTCTCGCTCTCAACATAGGTTCACATCATAGAACTTTGATCAAGATATTTGACTGATTGTTCAAAATCAAAACATCTATTCACACTTAGTAGATTGTACTAGAGTACCTTGGGAATCATTGACATCAATAGTGATCTCCCTGGCACTTGTTAATGGTTCACATCATTGACTGGTAATCAAGTGGTTTCTACCATGTTTGACTTCAAATTATTGTAATCGCATGGATAGAATTGTACTTTGTGGAAGATGAGACGAAGACCCTGGGTATGTGTTACAAGTACGCATTGCTTTCCCCAGGTTGCGATGGAGTATTTTGTATGAGTCCTAGCATGGATCCAAATTTGTATGTTCGTGGTTGTGCTCATATTTGCATCTGTATGACATAGATCTACATTGTATGTCTGGTAGCTATGTCCAAATTTGAGTCTTCTTCACATGGATCTACATTGTATTTTAGTATCCATGACTTTTTTGTATCTCACATGGATCTGTGTTGTATTGGTCGGCAGCCATGTTGTGAGTCATTTGGGACATGTATCAAAATGTGCTGCAGAAATTTTGCGATGCTTGAGAAGTTCCTACCTTTAGACATTTGCCTCGATACTACACCTTGTTTTTTCATAGTATTATGCGTATCTTTTCCCTCTAGCCATTATAATTTGGGGGGAATTTTGTTATACCGAAATATTTTTACCCTCATGTTATGAGATAGGTATTCCATTGAATACTCCAATCCCTCAAATTTTTCCCTAGAGAAATGAAGGTTCAAATTATCCCCTTGCAATTTTTCTTTGTGTTGAGCTGGTAACACTCCTCTCCCATTAACAAAAAGTGTTACCCAAGTCAACACCACTCCTAATACATGAGCAAGAAGTGGTGCCGTCACTCCTTCCCTCACTGCAAGAAGCATTACCCCCTTAACACTGCCTGTTTTCTTCATTGGAGGAGCGGTGCTTCAGTTTTCAAGGCAAAAAGAGAAGCTTTGAGAGGATTCTCGAAGCTGACCTCCATGGAGCCTCATCCCTATGGTTTAGGACCAACTGGAGCTTGATATCCTCCCTTTTAGGATCTTATATCCACCTCACCCATGAGATCCTCAACCATACCTATCCTCCCATGCCTTTGAATACTGGCTCACCCCCCATGGGCAAAAGAAGGAAGAATTGTGTTGCATACCCAAACTCTGTCAAAATCATTCTTGAGTCTTTGGAGGCAAGGTCAAGTTAGAGGAAAGGATCCATTGGAAGGAACTCTCAACACCAAGGAATGAAGTTTGTAGTCTCTCCAATCATTTCTAATAAAAATTCCTTTTATTTCCCATATTTATTGTTTCATGTGTTTGTATTGCTTGATTCCTTGGTCACGAGCATAGATCTACTTGATTATACTGTATGCTATCATGTTTCTCTTGTTGTTTTCCATATTTTACAAGTTATTCTGCGCAGATAGCGAGGACAAACTTTGAGAGAAGTATCATGGCATTTCATTCAACTGATTAACCAGATCTAGGAGAAGTTTAACATGTGGTGTTTGTGTTTTGTTCTAGACCTGAACCATTCAGATCTAGGGAACCAACTCTTGTCTGTAGGAGGTGTGTATTTTCGACTAACACAGCTGCCAGAATCTAGTGATGTGAAAGAATCCTTACATGCAACCATATGATTAGAAGCACTATAGTCCATGAGGAGAGATCCAACATTCGAATCACTAGCCATGAGTGCATGACCTCTTTCAGACCAATTATTCTGATCTTGAGTATCCTTCTTTCTTGTGCCTTCTGGAATAGTGATGTTTTATTTCTCAAGGAGAAGGGCCATTTGATCAATAGTTCTCTTCATGCAAAATCTTTCAGGATGAAATCCTCTAGCACAGTAAGAGAAGTTTGACTTCTATTTTCCCCTTTTCTTGTTTTTCCTCGAACCTAAGGGGTCATCCGACTGCTTGGTTTTCTCCTTCTACTTGGGAGGATCAAACTTAGGATTTTATTTCTTTTGATTTCCATTTAAATTTGAATCCTTATTTTCTCCAAAAACAAATATTGATCTTTTGAGAATCTCATGGATCCCATCTAAACAAGTTTATCATGCTCATTGGTTAGGGACTCAATGAATGCATTCAAGGTAGGCATCTTCCAATTCAGAATTGTGAGCTTTCTGGTATGGAAGATAGAGATAAAGACAAAGTAGTCTAATCCTAGCTTTGAAAGGTTAGAAATAATTATCTCATCATATTTCTTCTCAACTTCACACTGCTTCAATTGGGGCACAAGGTGCATAAACTTAGTGAAGAATTCATTTATGGTCTCAGAATTGCCTAGATTGAGAGAGATCAGTTCATTCTCCAACTGATAGGCTCTCAAATAATTTTTCTTGCCAAATAGTTTATCAATTTTTCCCACACTTCCTTGGGATTCTTCAATCTAGAGAGATGGAAAAGAAGATTCTTTTAAATGGAGAGGCATATGAAACCATACACTTCATCTAGTTTGTTCCAATATTTTTCCTTCTCTATTACTGCATTTGGCTCTATCTCCATCCCCATGGTGACTCTATAGAGTCCCTTGGAACACAATGATATCTCAATATCCTCTTTCCACTAAAATTAGTTGAAAGGAATGAGAAGATTGTTAGAGGAAGAGTCCATTTTCCAGTTGCACCGAATGTAATAGAAGTTTATGAGATACCTGCAATAACACAAAACAAAAAAATAAGGTCAAACAACCTACACTTTTGGATTTGATTCACGCCTGGATAGACTTCTCTAGACAGAATCTAGAGGGAGCAAGGCTAAGATTCCAAGACTTACATGGAAAACTCTCTGCTTCTAGTGCAGTGTTGGAATATGTTTGAGCAATTTTGCTCAATTTTCATCAAAGATCCATCAAGAAACCCATAGAAGAGTTTCCTTGTCCGTCCATGGCTCTGATACCATACTAAATTGAGCACAAAAATCTTAGAACCAAGATAAAAGTTAGTACAGATGAAACAAATCAATTTTCTCAATGAAATGCCAGAAATAGTGCAAAAGGCTTGTAGTTGTGTATTTGTTAATCATCAATCAGAAGAGATGGATTACAGTGAAATACAATGGAAATAATAGGCATGCAATTTGAATCCTATAGAGGTCATTCGAATTGAGTGTGTGAGAGTGTCTTACTTGTCAGTTGACACCACTCAACACATCAGTTAACCACTTAACTCCAACATAATTGACTCTAACTAACTCAGAGGCAGTTTAACTGAATAGAACTCAACTGCATGCCAACAAGTAGGTGGATGCTCCTTTCTTACTTCAGTTAGGTGATTTAAACTGAACTGAGTCACCAAAGTTAGGTGAGATCGCCTTTAACACTCTAGTTAACTGCACTTAAACCAAAAATAAGAATAAATCATGGGAAAGATGCCTTTTCCACTTCACTTAATTGAAAAGTAGGTGAAGCAGTTTCCAGTTAACTAAGTGGGGAACATATCTCATGCAAATCAACCCATATTTTCTCCCTGATTGAAGGAGGAGGCTCAATTAGGTTCCTCGATTGAAGGAGGAGATCCAGTTTGATGACTTAGTGACATGTTTGAGTCAAAACTTAGGATAAGTCGTAAATTAGGAAAAAATAATCCAAATAATGATGTGTGGTTGGAAAATGACTCCAACAAGAAATTCTTGGGATTGAATGGCTTTCTCCTTTTCTTCATTCTTAACGTGAGGGAAAGAATCTCCTCTTTAGTTCACACAACCTTACTTTGAATGTTCCCCTCTTCTTGAATGCAATCATACCATAACCTTTCGAAGTTGGGATACTCTTCTCATCTGTTTACCACAACCAAGAAAGGCTCCCATGAGGAAGGGAGTCCATCGATAGCGTTTTGAAGAAGGTCATCTTCATCTATCACCACATTGATTCTTGCTAGTTGATCTTTCACTTGTGAAATATTTGTGAAGAAGGATTCTATGGTCTCATCCCTCTCCATATTTAGGTTGTGCAACTTATTCTTCAAATCCCTCTTTTGAGTAGGGGCCTTCTTATCATAAATGTCATTAGTGTTTTGAAACACTCTTTTTCAGTCTTTCGGTCAAATGGAGATCGATTCCATGGATCCAATATTTTGTTCAACTCTTCAAGACAACGTAGGCTTTAGTTTTATGAACAAAACTAAGCTCCTGCACACCCTATGATCTGATACCGTGTGAGTGCTTGATCAAAATAGGAGATGCTTGAACTTTACAACTTTTATTTATCAATCACTGCATATGTGAATATCATAAAACAAATCATCCACATAAAGCATTCAACCATATGTGACAATATATACCCTAGGAAAAACCTCCAAATACATAGGATGAAAAACCCATCAATTATTTGAGTATGATAGATAGATTTGCAGAGAATGGTTTACAACACATTAGCATATTTCCCAATAAGAGATATAAACTTAGAACTAGAGAAGAGAGATCCACAAAAACTCTATAATGAACTTGCCAAGTTCCCGACACTTTAATAACAAGACAAAACTGATGCCTTCAATTTTTTCCTGACACTAATGCACACATGCACTTCAATTTCAAAATTTTCTTTCAAGGATGTCAAGTCGGTGCCTTGAATTCTTCATCATGCACAAGGATACGTGCCATACCTTCCAAGAATATATTTAACTGAATGATAATTGTATTTGAACTGGTCTTCAATATTTTAATTGAAAGCATGACTACTTAGTTAGGTGGCTAACTTAAGTGTCATTGCGCTTCACTCTTAGAGCCATAAGTTCTTCACTCTTACTGCCATCCATGCAAATCACTTTATTTACTATTTTTATCTTTCCATGGATCAAAGAGGGATTCCTTATTTAAATGATACATTCTTTATTACAACTAAGGATTTAACTGAAGCATTTACAATTCGAGTTCACATGAAGGTATACATAGAAAATTTGAATCCTTTCTCTTTCTCTATGCATATCTCTTTATCATTTATCATTTACTGCATGGTCCACATGTGTATTATTATTTATCCATCTAATCATATCATGCTCACAAGAAGTGTCACACATACTGATGGTCATATCATATTACCCCAGGTCATATAGTCATATGCTAAAGTAGAACACTCTAGGGGTAGCTAATCCCTAAAGAAGTCTTGTAGCACTCGGTGACCATGACTATGCTATGCTAAAGTACATCACATAGTCTTCCCCTTGTAGCATATGCTAAAGTACATCACATAGTATTTTCACTTTACCAAGTAAGGTTTTCCTTACCTCAAAAAAGGGAGGTCCACATGAATGAGTATCCATTCTATGGATGACTTCATTAAGATCATTGCTTGATATAACTCACAATCCCATCTCTAGTTAAGGAGAACCATCTCATAGTGTATCATCTATGAGAATCATTGACTTGTTACAACATAAGTCCATACTTGATACAACACCAGTCTTCAGCACTAACATCCCACTTCAACACATGAGGATATAGATAGGACTACATAAGTCCCGACTTGATACAACACAAGTCCTGGAGAATGACTCCTAATGTTGTATGATCAACAATTAAATGGTCAACTAATGATACTTTCTTTTCCTTTACCATATAAGCTTGAATAACTCAATCTTGTTGTGTGCTTACATGCTAGTAACAAAATATCTCCCAAACTATCCAAATTTGCATTGTTAATCCATCATGGTTTGTTAAATGTCTTTGACTTCTTCTTTGAACACTTAAGTTGACAATTTGGACATTAAGCTTTTCTTGCTCTATCATTCTATGCATGTGTAGGTAAGGAAATCTAAGTGATTTGATAGGTGTTGGCTTCTGATGATGTATTAATTTTTTGGTTTGACTATGAAATTCCACATGACCTTAATTTCTTTCTTTGTTTCCTTGTTGATTGAGATAAGAATGCTTTAGTTATAAAAAAGTTGTGTGGAGTTTTAATGCATTGTCTTCATGTTGGTTTTATCAAAGGAATATATAGGCTAGCACTTGACCCTGATTAAAGATTGTTTTTTGTGAGAATGGCCTCGATTGAATTGGGCATGAGATGAATAGTTCTCTTCTTACCTTAGGTAATTTATTATTCACATGTAAAGGTTGATGATAGTGAAAGAAATTGAAAATATTCCAATGTCCTCACTTAGTAGTTTTTTATGCACATAGATGTTTATATCCATATTCACGCTTAAAGTGTACAAAGGTAGAATGTTGGCACACCTTATGGTAAGGGGAACTCTTACAAAGTTTACAAAATCATGTTAATGTGTTTTTATTAGTCACTAATGTGGCATGTTGCACATGAAGGCTTAGACCTGATGATTGTTTGTTATCACTCTATTTTCAATGGAATGATAAACCGGTTGTGATGATTTATAAATACTTTGGATCACATGTACATGGATAGGTGTGATGCTTGCAAGAATCATCTTTCTTGCATAGAAATTACTAAAATATCATGCCCTATATTGTAAATTTTTTATTGCAATATTGTCCTTTTCTTATCAGGTTCTCTATAAAAGGTTTGGCTTGATGGCATGCTAATCATATTCATAATGTAGTGAAAGTAGTGTTGCTTAAGGAGTCAAATGCATAGTAACCTATGAGCTTGTTTGATGTTGAGTTAGATGTTATACCTAATGCCTTTGGCCTTGATTTTGAATTGAGGTTTAGGTTGATAGCCATCAAGGACCCTTTGCTTTCCATATGAACTTGACCATGCAACAATTTCAAAGTCCCTCTTCTTCAACAAGGCCTTGTTATATTATGATAGTTTGATTTTTATTATGCTTGTATTGAGCACTAATGTGGTGTGTTGCACATGAATTATTATGAATTGATGATGGTTTGAGCTTCTAGTTCAATTAGATGAGAACCAATTCTAATAATAAATAAATCCTTTAGATCATGTGTGCATGGATTGTTATAGCTGATTTTACCACACTTGGTAGATCACATCTTTATGGCCTTCCATGTCCCTTTGTAGACTCCTTGGACCCCCTTTTCTCATATTATACTTTTATGTCCCAAGAAAGTCCCCAAAAAACACTTGTTTATGTGTATACGTGACTTTTAAAGATATACCTATGTGTACACGTAGCTTTTGAGCCAAAACCCACATACATCGGGAAATGTGCATGAGGACAAAATATTTTGGAGTTTTCCTCATAGAGTCCTGAATAACTTGACTCTTGGCCTTCCATATGCCTTGAGAATGCTTGGAATTGATCCTCCATTGCCTATTTGGAGTGATATATATCGAGCCTCTTGGATACATTGAAGGAGGGGAAATTTGAGAGAAGGGAAACTATAGTTCCTTGTTGCCTCACTTGTTTATGATTGAGTCTACATCCCTTTGTCCCTTTGGAGAACACATTGCTACTATTCCCAATCTTGCCTTTGCTTTGTAATCTTTCCACTATGATGGAGGATTGAAGTGGTGGATGCCTAGGTGGAGGACTCGGTTTCTCGAGTTCAAAGAAGTGTCGATAGAGGTTGTCACTATTGTATCTCTGTTTTATTAATAGAAATATCCATTTCATGTCTAATACATGAGCATAAATATGAATATTGTTTCCATGGATGTTTTTATTCACTTATACATGATTGTTTATATATGCTAGAGTAGGCCTAACACTTTGATATATACCATGCTTATCTTGTGTGTTGTTGTTGAGAGCGAATTGTGAATACAAGCGTGTTGGAAAAGCTCAATGGGGATCTACATCAACCACCTGGAATAAGGTACAATTCATATCCCTTAATGTTAGATGTCTTGATTTCTCTTTCATATTGGAATGGATTGATTTCTGGTGTCATTCAGTTTTGTGGTACACCTCAAGCCATAGGAAGTTTCTCTCCAAAACAGAATTGGCGACTCCACTGGGGAAGTTCCTTGTTCTTCTTTGGGGATTGGGGGCATAATGTGCTTGAATTTCTCTTTGTTTCTCCCTGTTTATGTGTCACATTTAGTATTATGTTCATTCATTGACACTCTCCTAGAGTGGTTTGACCCTTGTCATTCTTTTTACCACTTCTTCTCTGTATACATAGGTTTCTGGCCAAAAGTCATGTACATAAGCTGGTTTTTGTCCAAAAGACGCGTATACACGCAGGTTTTGGGCCAAAAGTCACGTATACATGTAGGTTTTTGGCCAAAATTTGCGTACATACATTGTTGTTCTTTGAACAGTCTCGTACATCCTCCCTTTTTTGGCTGATTTTGATGTGGGAAGTTGTTGGGTGGGTTGTGAGTGTGGTTGGTCTTCCTAGGTAGTAATGTTATATGTTGACTGCTTCTTTTCTGACTAGAGAACACTTTTTCATTGATTTTTATTTGAAAGTAGTTCTAGTCATTCATCTCCTTTTTTGTTTTGCCATTAGTGCATTAGTCTTTTTGTCTCAGTGTCTTGCTTGGCTTGTGTTTGATTCTTGCTACAAAGACTGAGAATTTTAATGACTTTTATTACATTTTCATTCTTTTATATTGAAAAAAGAAAATAGTTGCATTCTTACTTGCATCTTACATATGGATTTAAGGAGGTACTTGCATTGGATTCCTTCGATGACAGTTGTGTTTAGGATTTCATATAGGAAGGATCGCATTGGAATTTGGAAAGGAATGAATTTTTATGCATCTCATGTAGTGGTATACCTTGTTTTCTCATTTAAATACAAAATTGCACTTGGAACTATTTGTTAGGTGTGCATATTTAATTTCACTGCTGAGTCATAACATCATTGCTTGCATGGTCATTTCCTTTGAGTAATCACAACCACTAAAATCAACGCTTAATTTAAAATCAATTACACATTTTTATTTGATAGGGTACATCAACAAGATTAGGATTTAGAGTCTTGGAATAGTTCATTGTGAGTTAATTCTCCAAGACTACTAAACGAAACAAGTAGGTGTCTGTCCAAGTGAGAGAGTGAAATACTTGGTATAATTAGTGTTCTTAGGAGGCTTCTCTTACATAGGATTTAAGCATGAGGCAGCGTACACTATCACGGTTTGGATAGCCCCTAGCCACTTTCTATGAGCGTCGAAGATATTTCTAAGATCTTATTCATATCTAGGGGATTTTGAGGTAACCTTTGGTGCTTTCGAGCTTCGAGATTTTCTACCCTTCCCATATGGTAGATCCCTCCAGTGAATGTCCACCTGAGCATTGTTTATATTGGAGTGACCTTAGTTTCCTTACCTAGGTATCGCAAGGGGTACTTGCAGAGGCTATTCTGTGAGTGTCCTGGCTAGGTAGGGATCGAACAACACAGTCGCTTTAGGCGTTGAAGATGAGGGCCACTATAATTGATTACACACCTCCACTTGTAGTGTATGAGAGTTTCATGCTTCTCCTAGGCGAGACATACCTACAGCATTCAGGAGCTCACTTATCCTCCCCTTGGCTTGCTTGCATTTTGGTTGTAGATTTTCTTATGAGTGTGCTCTTTTTGTGATAGTTTTCTTTAGGGATCGTGGTTACTTGAGTATATTTATAAGTTTGGTTCCTTTTACATTCAGCATGCCTGATGTCACTACTAGTATCCCATCACCCGCTCCAGGTCCTAGTGTGAACCTTGGTGTTGGACTAGGGGGCACCACGACCACTTACCTTGCTCATAGATTTGGGAGTGGTTGTATTCCACCCTCTACTCCATTTGTGGGGGATTTTCACTCCCTTCGCCCAGTCTTAACACTAGTGTTCACCCTCATGGGGGTGGTAGTGGATACGTGAACGTTGGGTCTACACCTTACATTCCTTCTTATGTCCCATCATCCACCGCATTGTTTCCTTTGAATGCTATTGTCATGATAAATCCTCCATATATCCTATAGTTTGGACTCTTTAATCGTTGCTTCCAGTTGTTTTGGACTAATATGGTTGTCATGTAGGGCCCATTTTTTTTAACACTCTCTCTCAGGATTTGACTCATTTGTTCCCATGACAGGTATAATTTCGAACTGGAATATAGGTTAAGACTCCACATATGCTTTCATTATGCATTGCATTATGACCATTTCACCTTGAATTTATGTACAAACCCACTTCATGATGTCATGGAACCTTCATATTGTTATTTAGAAGTGCCATTATGTGAGTGGTAGAGATTTCCTATACATGGGTTCCCTAGTTAGATCTCGTTTTTCATTTGGCACAAATGGTGAGATTCTTCCTCTAGGTTTGGGAGTCCCTTATTAGTCCTGCCATGTCCTTGAGTAATAAATTCATATTCCTCTTGAAATTTATGTTGGCCATCTCCCATCGGGGTTCCCTTTTATGTCAAATTGTCATTGCATTTCATGAGTTTTGCTTTCCTTATTCAACTTTTTTCCTTCTCCATGCTTCAGAGTTATAAGCCATGTAGCTTGAGCTTGTCTAAATCCTAGCTAAGTAGAGCCTTTTTACATATCCTTTACAGATTGATCATCCCTTACCAGGAGGAGACCTTCCCCTGAGTGTCCTTATCCTACACATGCTTCCTTTCATCGAGCATAGGTACGTTCCACTGCTTGGAACTAGTTTGCTTTCCCACGACACTCTTATCCTCCTAGTTGTATAATATAAGAACTTTTATTCTTTTTCAATCTTTTTAATTTAAAAAAGTCCAAAACAAACAAAAAAGAAAAACATAAAAAGTTGGATGGGAAGTGATATTATATTTGGTAGATGTTGAGTCGTGTTGCCTTTGAACAGATCACTGTACATCACATCCACTGGTTGGGTTTTTAGTATAACTTTAGGAGCTATACTCGTGTTGAGGCCTAGAAAACTGTAGGTAAAAATAGTAGGGATTCTCCCTAATAAGCATTCCCAATTAGCTCGTTATCGTTTGGTATGGGGAATCCGTCTGGTTTGCGGTCCAGATACCATAGGTCAAGTAATGGTTAACTTTTTAGATTTTTATCATTTAAGAAATATCATCTAAGATCTTATCTGAGAGAATAACATGCACAAATAATATCACAAGAGACAAGAGACACAAATAATTTTCCTCGGGGAAACCATAAAGGAGAAAACCCCGCAACTTCCTTAGAGATAGAATGAGCACCAATGGCAGTAGTAAAACCCAAATACATAAAAGATGATTTCCACAACTATTCTCTCTCTCTCTCACTTGAGAGAGCTTCTCCTCTCTCACTCATATGCCCCAATGAGTGAGTGTGTGTATGATAAATAGAGAGGCTCACTCTCTATTTATATTATTTCATTCACTTAATGTCCACTCCAACATGTTGGCCCCACTTAACAATTACTTACTAGTGTCGACATCTCTAGGAGATTCTAATAACCATATTGCCCCACAACTGTGGGGACTTTTCCCTTCAATCAACAAGGAGGGTTAACCTTGACACAATTGTGGGGACTATTGCCCTAACTTACAATGGAGGGTTAACCTTAATGACTTTACGTGACTTGTTTACATTATTGAATCTCTCGATCGGAACATCAGGGCATGGCATGACTCAATTACATTATAGATACTTCCTGGAATAAACATTGGGGTACAATACATAAGATATAAAAGTGAATACATTCTGAAGTTACAAATACATCAAAACTCCCTCTTAACTAGGAAGGTATTCTCTCGAAACAATTTATAAGCACAAGTCTTCTTCTCTATATCATCTGGATCATCATCAATTCATCTTCATTGTCAAGTCATCTTCATCAAGTCTGGATCATCACTATATCTAGATCATCATTGGGTCTGGATCATCACTGGATCATCATCATTGGATCTGTAGCATCACTGGATTATCATCAAGTCTAGATCATCACTTGATCTGGATCGTCACTGGATCATCATCAAGTCTAGATCGTCACTAGATCATCATCAAATCTAGATCGTCACTAGATCATCATCAAGTATGGATCATCACGGGATCATCATCATCATCACTGCTTCCGCTATCTTAATCAAATGGTGTTATCTCTTCATTCTTCTCGTCACAGGAAGTTCTATAGAGCCATCCCTTTTTCATGCCGGTTGTAGGTCTAGCCTTCATGTAGGTCTTCATCGTCTTCAGCACTTATATCTGACCATGGAATGAACCATGTCATAAAGGCCTGCCCAACACTTACATCTAACCATGGGAGGAACACATCCAAGAACCATGTTAGAAAGGCACACCCAGCATTCACATCTGACCATGGGAGGAACACATTCAAAACCCATGTCAGAAAGACCCATCACTCACATCTGACCTCATCTTGTTAGAAATGCTTTGCACTTACATCTGACCTCATCATGTTATAAAGGTGATGCACTTACATCTAACCTCATCATGTCAGAAGGGCTCTGCACTTACATCCGGCCTCATCATGTTAGAAGGGCTCTGGGCTCTAGGCTAAGTATTCTTGGTAACTAACTAGGCGTTAACCCAAAAATCCCCCATACAGCTCTCAATGGCCTACACCACCCAAGGACACCATCTCACAACACTCATTTCACTCCATAAGACCTTCCATGACCTTCCATTTGACCCCCACACCTCCAAAAGATCCCAAGGATGAAGAAAAGGGCTAAAAACCCCAAAATAGAGCCCACAATAGACCCCCAAGAGCTAAAGCCCTCAAAAAGGGGCTAAAACCCTAAAAAGGGCTAAAGTTAGGGCAGAAGGGGCTACAGCCTTGACCAAGGGCTTAAAACCCTAAAACCCCTTAGAAAAACTATATAAGGAGGGTAGGGGGTCACTCTCAAAATACTCCTCATTTGCATATTGTTATGTTGCCCGTGGATGCTTTGAGACCTCTTGCTCTCAATCCACCCACTCTCCCTCTCCCTATTCTCCATTCCTCCAAACCATTGCTTCCCAACCAAGAGAGAGGTTCTCCCATGAGCTATGGCATGGTGGCCCATTTCCACCTAAGTAAGGTATAATCTCATTTCTATTTATGTTCATTTGCTTATCTTGTTTTCTAACTCATATTGTCATTTCTAGGTCTTTCATTAACAAGTGTTTGCAGGTTTTCTCCATGGTAGTATAGGTTCATTTTGCAGGTTTTGAAGGTGGAACCCTAACCCACTATGTGTAGATGGGTTCAACAATGCTCCATCATTTCTTCTTCTTTGTTTCCTACCATTAGATGTTAGATTTAGTTTACAGTAGCTTCCATTTACTTGTTATTGCTTAGATTAGTTTAGTTTCAATTCACAGCTCTATTTCAGTCATTTTTACTTCCCCTTTTTACTATTTTCTAAGGGTATAAACCTACCCTTGTGCCCTATAGGCACAAGGGATCCATTTTTACCCCTATAGTGAACAGAAATGCTCACTATAGCTTTGGCGACTCCACTGGGTTGATCCCACAGGATCCCTGGGCCAAACTTTTTATTCTCAAGTTTTTAAAATTTTTGCCCTAGTTTTTCAGAAATTTCATGTTAAATCCATCTTAGATTCTTGTTTATTTAAATTTCTAGTTATTTCTGAGCCTCCTAAAGGCCAATCCAATCCCATTTGGCCATAGTACCAGTTACTGTTGGCCATTCATGGTTTGCAAATCACTCAACTATGCAAAAACGACCGAACCAAATTTCAACTAGGGGTAAAAAGGGCCCGTTTATGAAGTGGGTTTTCAACTGTTTGAGGTAATTCCTCATGGTTTGATCAGAATCCAATTTGCAAAAATGGGACTTTTACAGGTGCGCGACCCGTTTTTGGGCTTTTTAATTTCAGTTTCTGTTTTTATTTTCTGCATTTTATTTCATGAACAATGTATAAATTTTAAGTAAATCATTATGGATTAATAAAATTAACCTAGTCTCACTAAAATCAACTTGAAATCAATGATCTTGCTTCCCCCTTCCTCCTCTACCTAGTCATCACCCTCCGGGGTATTCTGGGATACGATGAAGGGACAGCTCGTATAGATCTAAGCACTCCATGGCATTTTTCCCAAACCAGTAAAACCAGGTGACCTGGAAGGTATGGGGGGTAGAGAAGAAGGGCCTCTCACAGCACTAAGCATCCTCCCTGCTTGACCAACCTAGCACTTGGGAGGTGACCTGAGGATCTACGGGTGGGCTTAGTCCCATTGTGTTGAGAGCCCAACACCTTCTCTTGGTTGAAGAAGAATACCACTAAGAGGAAAACATTTAGTTAGGCCAACAATTCAGGGTTAATCATGACATTTGCTTACAAATTTCTATTCAAGTTTTCATACCAAACCATGATGTGGACTCTACCATGAATTCATAAACCATATTGCAAACCAAATACCAGAAGAAACAAGCAAACCGACACACCATACCACATAATTAACCCAACTCAGTTCATGACGGTGAGTGAGCCTTAAAATTTACCCAATGTACACTAAGTTTAATCAACTATGTAGTCTTTGAGGACATAAGTCCCTGACTGCTACAACTGTGGGAAGTACTTGGGCTTTGCCCAGAAACTCATTGTGAGGAGTACCACAGGAACCCCAAAGTAGCTGGCCGCTAAGAGGAATTGCCAAGCGAAATGGGCAACGACCCCTTCCAATTGTGTAGAGTTACCCGTGACGAACAAGACAAGCGCTATCTTCTGGAAGTCTTCGTGGCTGAGAGACCACCTTCAGCCAGTAGGAAGCCACTGAAACCGGGGTCCAAATTTCATACCCACCAGTTTCATACATATAAGCCAACAAAATTGATCCTCCACAATCTTCCTCGCGCCTAAGAGGTGAACCACCACCTTCTGGAACACTCAGTCAGCACCGTCATAGCCGTTCTCAGTGATCTCCTACACCATCAGAGGGCCACACAGCCTCTGATTCTGATTCAGACCCATATCAGTCTGAACCAGACCTCCACACCGCACCATCTAGACCCATGGATGCTACAAACTCGAATCCATTTTCCTGCTTAACCTTAGCAAGTGGACCCATGTCCACATCACAACCAGCCACACACAATGTGGCAAGTGGCCCAAGCACAGTCATGCAGACTATCATTTGCCAATTGCCACCACCCATAGTGACCAGCTGATCCGTAGGATCTCAACTTTAGTGCTTGAAAAGTTTGTTTGGAAGAATGCGTGCAACAGGTTAATTAAAAGGAACAACATTAACAATAAATTAAATGCTCAGAACAGGAATAAAACAAGACTGATAAATAGATGCCAAGCATGAAAACACAAAAACAAGACTTGATAACGGAGTTCACCCCCTCCACTGGGCTACGTCTCTGAGTCCCTCTCCAATAGGAACCGATTCAATTAATCTCTTAAAAAGGTACAAAAATGGTTCTGGCATCAACTTCAGCAGTTATAAAATAGAATGCTGGACAGAAAGTCTTCAAGACTCCTCTCTGGAAATTACAATGGGGGTCTTCAAAAGACAAAGAAGCCCACATGTAACAGAGAATGGTCGACCTCTAAATCAAACCGCAATCTGGATTTTTCAATAAAACCTCCAAGCTTGTACTCTCAATGAACTGTTCCCCTCTTTGAACGGATTCCTCCTTTAATACTCATCTCGGCCATTGCAAAAGAGCCCAAATGTCCCAGCAAGGGTGACTGTTCACCTCCAGCTGCCAAGTGCCCCGGCTATTCATCTCTTCCCTACTGTTACAAAGGTCAAACGTCGAGGAAATGCGACTGCTCGCATCCCCTGAAACGTGGTAGCAAGACTGTTCACATAACCGCCAAGACAGTGTGCCCTGCGTATTTGAATCGAAAGGTTTGATCATCTGTTCGTCCGTTGTTGCAGAAGGGAAAAAGGAACAGCTCTGATATTTTACTTCGATGAACTTGGTCTCGATTGGCTGTCAGCTGGGTTTCCGAATCAAAAGGTTTTGTCATTTGCTGGTCTGCCGTTGCGGCTGCTGATGCTCCGGCCTCCGATCAAGATTGTGCTCAAATGTCCATAAGCTTCCACCGTTCCGGAAGGAGAAATGCTTCCGACTTCTGATCTGTGCGAATTTCCATCGTTGCGAAAGGAAGAAAGCGTTTAAGCTTCCACCGTTGTGACTGCCGGAAGGCTTCTGTGCCCGCCATTGCGGAAGGAAGGAGGCTTTCGATCCCCGACGTTGTGGAATGGAAAAGCTTCTGATGTCTGATTATTTCCATGGATAGACGAATAGTTTGGCCGCCCACCATTGTGGAAGAAGAAGCTCTTCCGACCTCCGATCTACACGACTTCCTTATGGTTTCGCCGTCCGATTATCTTCAACCGTCATCCACTTGTTTTCATGCACGGATTCCTTGAACCACTGTACCAAATTGAATCATTTTAATGAGGATTAATCCACTGGATCAATCCTCCCCATTGGAGAGCTTTTGGACCACCAAAAGCCTGAATTATTCTGCAAGTAAGTGAGGGTAAAGCTCCCTCACTTTACCAATCTCCATCCATCTTGCTTTGCTAGGATGCTTTCCTTTCAGCCCCACTCGAAGGTACTCAGCATTCCCCCTTCGTGAAGTCCTTACATTTCTGTCAATAATAACATCATCCCGCAACTCGTTCATGTATTCAGGTGCCAAATCATCAATTGAAGGAATCTGTATGTTAATTTCCTCATCCATGATCATAGGAGGCTCATACAATTTAAGATTCTCAACATTGACAACTGAATAAATTTGCATGTATGGAGGTAAATTCAAGCGAAAAGCATTAGTACCAATCTTTTCTAAGATCTCAAAAGGACCATACCTAATAGGATTAATATTTTTACCTTCACCTTTCATCCTTTCTTTGGTGATGTGTAACCAAACTCTGTCACCAACTTGAAATTGATGATCACTTCAATGCTTGTCATGCCTGGCTTTGTACTTTGCCTGGCTCTTCTCCAACTGTTCTTGAACTTCCTGCTGCACTGCTTGGATTCTCTGAATGAACTTTGAAGCTTTATCTGCATCATGATGTCCATCCACTGCATCTTTTCCAAAAGAGAAGTCCATCGATGTTTTTGGCAGATAACCAAAACAAGTTTCAAAAGGAGATTTTTTCGTGGAAGAATGAACTGCATGATTGTAAGCATGCTATATATACTGCAAATGCTCATCCCAAACTTTAGGATGCTTACTACAATATCCTCTAAGCAGCTGAACCACTGTTCTGTTCACTACCTCTGTTTTCCCATCGGTTTGTGGATGAAAAGCTGTACTTTTCTTTAGTTTGGTATCCATAAGCTCCCATAAAATTGACCAGAATTTTCCCAAGAACTGGGAATCTCGATCTGATATAATAGACATGGGTAGCCCAAAATGTACCCAAAAATTTTGAAATAATAAAAGAGTTGTTTGTTCAGCAGTGATATGCTTGTTACATGGCATCAAGATACACATTTTGTTGAATCTATCCACAACAACATATAGATAATCATGTCCTTTTCTAGACATAGGTAATCCTCCTACAAAGTCCATAGAAATACTTTCCCAAGGACGAGAAGAAACTGTAAGAGGAGTGTACAAACCCAATTTCCTATTGCTAGGCTTACTTGTTGCACACATAACACAACCTCTTATATATTTAGCTACAGTTTCTTGCATTTGAGGCCAATAACAATGATTCTGCAATACAGACAATGTTTTGCTTACACCAAAATGTCCCGCAATCAATGAATTATGTGCCTCTCAGATCACATGCATTCTTTCTTTCTCTGGAATACAGAGTTTACCGAGATGATACAAGAGTTGTTCATGCACAAAATAGTTCTCTTCCCATTTGCCATGTATTAGTGATGCATATACTTCCTTAAAATCTTTATCTTCTGCATACTGTTCAATATAACTTTCATGTGTTAATGAACTGTTCTGAAGAATGATTGAAGCATTCATAGGTGGCCTTGATAACATGTCTGCTACTTTATTATGAATTCCATTTTTGTATTTGATTACAAGGTGAAACTGTTGTAACAACCCCATCCATCTTAAATGCCTACTTTGTTGTATTTTAGTCTGAGATTGTAAATATTGAAGTGGCTGATGATCAATATGTATGACTGTCTCTTTTCCCATGATATAATGTTTCCACTTCTCTACACTCTGTACTAAAGCATACAATTATTTCTCATAGGTCGGATAGTTACTTACTGCAGTAGAGAATGTTTATGAATGGTAACAGAATGGCTTTCTCCCTCGCAACAAAACTGCTCACATGGAAAACCCGCTGGCATCAGTTTCGATCTCAAATGGCTGCTGCAAATCTGGCAATGTCAGAACTGGTGCTGTGCTAATATTTTCCTTCAAAGTGTCAAAGGCTCTCTGATGCTTGCCTCCCCACTGGAAAATTTCTTTAATGCTTGTCAATGCATGTAAAGGAGTAGCAATGGAAGAAAACTGTTGGGGCGCGTACCTTAAGGGTCTTTAGTTTTGGTAACTCCGCAGGTTTTGTTGAAGTTTTGTAAGCGGAGTTGCGATTCAAAATAGTCTTAGGGGTGTCGGGGTTAAGTCAAAACCACTTTGTGTAATCAAGCCATGGTTTAAGTCCAGGGTTTAGGGTTCAGGGTTCCCATGGTTTAAATCCATGTTTTGTAAATAGTGCGCTGTATAAATAGGCGCTCTTGTAAATAAGTCAGGTTAGGTTTTTGAATGTAAGAGGAATCAAGGCAAGAAAGGCTAATTTGTAAAGAGAAGGTTAATTCCTAGCTGTGTGCGTGGATGACCTCTGCAGTTGTGTGTGCAGAGGTTTTTGTAAGTGATTAGAAGATCTGCAGCTGTGTGCAAAGAGACCTGCTGCTGTGTGTGCGGATTTTAAGGACTTGAAGGGATCTGCAGTTGAGTGCACAGATCAGAACTGTGATTTTGTAGCAAGTTGAATAAAACACAGTTCTGTGGACGTAACCCCTACACTAGGGGTGAACCACGTTATATTTGGTGTTGTGGTTCTTGTGCTGTTTCTGTTTCTGTTTATCTTCTATGCATTAATAATTAGATATATCTGATAAATAAGATCACTGCTAATAAAAAGCTTCGCTGTGAATTCCCAGTAAAGGGTTAAGCAAGTCACTGTGTGTTTATCTATAGGCGAAGTTATATATAATTGTCGAAGCTCTGTGTTAAGGATTATAGATTGTTAAAGACTAAAGGTACAGTAATATCCCTCTTTTGCTTGCAGAAACTTGATTCTACGGCATCCCATAGTTGTTTCGGGTGAGACTGCAACCTGCGCGCAGGTTGTTGCCGAAAGGGCCAACACTGTGGGTCTTTTGTTGGTGCGAAGCAAAAGGTTTAAACCTGGGTTTGCCCTATTGCCCAAAAAAAACCCAGAAATGAATTTCCTCCAATACTAAACCGCACCCAAAAAACTTGTGATTTCAGTAACGGTGTTAGGCCGTGGCCAGTTTACAATGACAACAACCTTGGCTGGGTCCACTCGCAGGTGGCCTCCACCAATGATATGACCTAGATATACTAAAGAAGTTTTAGCAAATTCACACTTAGACATTTTTACATAAAGCTTTTCCTTTCTTAGTACATCTAAAATTTTCTTCACATGTACAACATGCTCTTCCCAAGTTTTGCTAAACACCAGGATATCATCTAGATATATAATTACAAAATCATCAATGAATGAATGAAAGACATCATTCATGACCCGCATGAAAGTATCAGGAGCGTTACATAGCCTGAAAGGCATTACAAGCCATTCATACAAACCCTGTTTCATTTTAAAAGCTGTTTTCCAAGCATCATGCTCAGCAACACGGATTTGATGATAACCACTACGCAGATCCAATTTTGTAAAGTAAGTCGCATGTTTCAATTGATCAAGCAAATCATCAATACGAGGAAGAGGATACCTGGTTTTAATGGTGATTTTGTTAAGGGCCCGGTAGTCGATACACATCCTCCACGACCCATCCTTCTTTGGAACCAAAACTATAGGAGAGCCGCAAGCAAAAGTACTGGGCCAGATGACCCCCTTCTCAATCAGCTCCTGAACCTGCTTCTTGATTTCCTCGTTCTGCATTGCAGACATCCTGTACATGGCTATGTTTGGGAGTGGCACATCCTGCTTCAAATTTATCTCATACTGAATCTCTCTCTTCGGTGGTAACCCCTTCGGATCTTGAAACAAATCATCATACTCAGAAATGATGTCAATCAGTTCAGATTTATACTTAGGGTCACATTCTTCAAAAGATTTAGAGACTTCATCACTTTTCATCTTAACCATCATGAACACAAAATTCTTACTAGCATTTACCAACCTCTTCATTTGTCCTGCAGAAACTATTGCTAGATTGGTTTTTATCTTATGTGCTCGTACAATATATTCCATAC
>LPNX011204874.1:118612-145681 GCA_001517045.1 Pseudotsuga menziesii
TAAAAGACTACTTTCCGGTCATACAAATATGGACTCCCAAGTACAATCCCGCATATGTCAAGTGGTACTACATCCAATTCTACCTCATCCCTAAACTTTTCAGTAATTGAAAATTTTAATACACATTTCCTTGTAACTTTCAATCGTGTATCATTAGTAACCCAACCTAGAGGATAGGGATTTTCATGAGGCACAGTAACTAAATGCAACTTCTTAACCACTTCTTCTGATATCAGATTAACTTGTGAACCACTATCAAACAATGTATCAATCTTTGTGTGATTTGCAATGACACGAACATGAAACAGTGCACTTCTATCTTTATCATTTTGCTTAGAAGTAGATGGCAGACTTGTACTTGCACTAGAACTAGATTATACATCAATGGGAAGTGAGATACTTTTATCCTTACCTTAGATCCCAACAGTTGTAACCTTTGTTTCATCACCTGAGTCGGATCCCAAGTCTTGAATAATGGCTACAGTAGCTTTTGCTTTCCCTTTATCTTTCTTTCCTCCATACTTCTTTGGCCTTAACTCCGGATGAAGTTTCCAACACTTAGAGACATCATGTCCCTTCTGACAATGCGAACATGTAGGTTTTTCACCCTCTTTCTTAACAGTAGCCATATTATTTTTCCCCTGATCTTGACTTTCGATTTGCTGTCAAATTTAAATGACTTCTTCACAAAAGTATCACTAGCATGCTTACCCCTGGCTTCTAAATGGGTAGCTTGAACACATACACCATCCAAATTACTAGGATTAAACATCAACAAATTATGCTTCAAATAATAATGCATGCCACCAATGTACTTAAGAAGAGTTTCCTGTGTATCTAACGAAACATTCAATGCAATAGCCCTCTTCCTGAATTCATGAGTTTAGTCTTGAATGCTTTGTCCTTTAGCTTGTCTAAACATTTGCCAATTCATGGTTAATTGCTGTATGTGACCTAAAGGATAAAATTGCTTCCCTAATACTTCAATGAATTCATTCCAAACTGAAATAATTTTACCATTATTTTGAAGATCTTGCTGAATCTTGCTCTCCCACCAAGTAAGAGCCATTCCACTCATCCTCAAAGTGGCCAATTGAATCCTAGAAGGGTCATCATTAATGCCCTACACCCTGCAATATACCTCAAGCTGCTTGATCCAATTGTCTAATTTTTCAGCATCTACATCTCCATTATAAATAGGTAATTCAAACTTTACATCCAATTTGAAATAAGGCATATTAGGACTTGCATTATTTGAATGAGAAGTATGAGAAGAAGAAAAAGTCTGTTTAGTATCAGAAGGATCACCATCAACTCCTACTCCTTTACCCTTTTCTTCCGGATTCACTTCTGCATCTCTGGATGAAGATCCTTCTTCTTTCTTCTTCCTTTCTACTCGCTCATTGAGTAGAATTTCCAGCATGGCCTTCATGCTCATAAAAGCCTCTAGAAACTCTGTTTCGGAAATGAAAGGTTTTTCTCGTTCGGTATGTCCTTCTTCTTCCCTTCGTGGAGAAGACATGGTTCTTGAGAATGTTCTCCTTGAGCCAATCTCAGGATCTCCTTCAACTAATTCTCCTTCACCACGCTTTAACATGGACCTGGTAAGCATTCACAAACTTGCACAATAATCAACCAGCTCTGATACCAAATATGATCCGTAGGATCTCAACTTTAGTTCTTTAAAATTTTGTTTGGAAGAATACGTGCAACAGGTTAATTAAAAGGAACAGCATTAACAACAAATTAAATGCTCAGAATAGGAATAAAACAAGACTGGTAAACAGATGCCAAGAATGAAAACACAAAAGCAAGATTTGATAATAGAGTTCACCCCCTCCACTGGGCTATGTCTCCAAGTCCCTCTCCAATAGGAACTGATTCAATTAATCTCTTAAAAAGGTACAAAAATGGTTCTGGCATCAACTTCAGCAGTTATAAAACAGAATGCTGGACAGAAAGTCTTCAAGACTCCTCTCTGGAAATTACAATGGGGGTCTTCAAAAGACAAAGAAGCCCACATGTAACAGAGCATGGTCGACCTCTAAATCAAACCGCAATTTGGATTTTTCAGTAAAACCTCCAAGCTTGTACTCTCAATGAACTGCTCCCCTCTCTGAATGGATTCCTCCTTTAATACTCATCTCGGTCGTTGCAAAAGAGCCCAAATGTACCAGCAAGGGGGACTGTTCACCTCCTGCTGCCAAGTGCCCCAACTGTTCATCTCTTCCCTGCCGTTACAAAGGTCAAACGCCAAGGAAATGCAACTGCTCACATCCCCTAAAACGCGGCAGCAAGACTGTTCACATAACCACCAAGACAGCGTGCCCTGCGTATTTGAATCGGAAGGTTTGATCATCTGTTCATCCGCCGTTGCGGAAGGGAAAAAGGAACGGCTCCGATATTTTACTTCGATGAACTTGGTCTCGATCGGCTGTCGGCTGGGTTTCCGAATCGGAAGGTTTTGTCATTTGTTGGTCTTCCGTTGCGGCTGCTGAGGCTCCGACCTCCGATCAAGATTGTGCTCGAATGTTCGTAAGCTTCCACCGTTGCGGAAGGAGAAATGCTTCCGACTTCCGATCTGCATGAATGTCCATCGTTACGAAAGGAAGAAAGTGTTTAAGCTTCCGTCGTTGCGGCTACCGGAAGGCTTCCGTGCCCACCGTTGCGGAAGGAAGGAGGCTTTCGAGCCCCGACGTTGCAGAAGGGAAAAGCTTTCGACGTCCAATTATTTCCGCGGACAGACAAATAGTTTGGCCGCCCGCCGTTGCAGAAGAAGAAGCTCTTCCGACCTCCGATCTACGCAACTTCCTTATGGTTTCACCGTCCGATTATCTTCAACCGCCATCCACTTGTTTTCACACGCGGCTTCCTTGAACCACTGTACCAAATTGAATCATTTTAAGGAGGATTAATCCACCGGATCACCATCCAAGCTAGTCCAGTGGCCACACATGGGGGCAGTGGCCCCTCCACACACATTGTCCCACCTGCCACACAGGGGGATAGTGCACTAACCAGCCACATTTCCCCTACTGCCATATGGGGGGGGATTCCTTCACCACCCACAACACTTGGGGGCATTGGCCCCACCACCATGGTGCCACCACAAGCACCCCTAGCTGTGCAAATGCATTACGCGCCTGCAAACCCCACCCCCATTGCAACCCCATCCCAAATCAATTTGGGGTCAAATATACCATTCATGGCTCATTTGAACTTGCCTGACTTGGAAATATTGATGAATGACCCCATCTGTCACCAAGTTTTTTGGCCACCCATGCCAACTAAGCTACCTTTAGACATCCCAAAGTTTGAAGGAAAATCCGAGGAATGTCCCCAAAATCATATAATGGCATTCCATCTATGGTGTTAATCCAATAGCATTGTAGAAGACTCCATTAGACTAAGGTTGTTCCAATGCACCCTTACAGGTGCCGCGGCCAAATGGTACATTGAGCTACCACAAGCCATGTACCTCGACTTCAACTCCCTAGCCTTCATTTTCCTGTAGTATTTCCAGCTCCGAGTCAGATATGACGAGGGGGTGGAGATCCTACTATCCTACCATCAGAACACCACCACTTACATCACTGATCATATCCATGAGTGGCGGGGGTGCTGCAGCTTGTTCAAGATCCAACTTGATGATAGGATCTTCTTAGATTGGTTCCTCAAGACTTTGCTCCCGCCCATCGCAAAGGACGTCACATCTAAACAACCCCAATCTGAAGAAGAGGCCATATTGAAGGCCCAACAATTTGACCTCATTTACGCCCAGTCGGGATACTTGTATACCGTCATCCCAGATGCTCCCCATCCAAGTACCTCTTACCGCGACACACCGGGGGCATCCCACATAGCGGATGGCATTATAGGGTCAGTCTCTCAACAACCACCACCTCGACCGACACCACCTATCGTTGCACCACAACCAAGCAACACTGCTAATGTTGCTTACCAAAACCAAGCTTTGGACTATGCTATGATGATGTCTTAATCCAGAGCGACAACTTCCTATGCACAACCTGCGCTACTGTAGCAGGCTCAAGCTATGGCTTGGTTAGCATAGCAGTATGTGGGGAAAATGCCCACATGTGTGGCGCCACCACCCCCGCAAATATACTATGCACCACCAGTGCAACAAGTTCAAGCCCCAGCCCCCACCCCCACTCCACCCACTCCATTGGGACAAGTCTTTACACAACAAAACTGTCCCAAATAGCCTGCCCCCAACAATCAACAAGGGCAAGCTAGAAATAACCGGCCCCACAACCATGGAAACAACCAACCGTAGGGAGGCGGTCAACAACCGAATCCTCCCAACAATACCACAGCAAACTAGCCAGCCCAGAATCCCCCGCAACCAAATGCACCAAGGCGCAATGCCCCATTGCACACAAACCAACCATGCACACTATATGAGGTTTATGGGCACTATACATTCGAGTGTCCCCTCATGGGTCGCGTGAAGCAAGCCATTCGAAACGAGGCCCAATAGGCTGCTAACGCTACAAACCAAGCACAACCCAACCCGACACCACAAGGACCTCCTCCCATGGTGCTTTAAAAACCACTACGAGTCCAAGGATTGGTGGCAACCACTACCCCTCCCCAGGCCAATCCCAACGCTCTGTGGGAACTGCCCACAGCCGAAACAGGTGTCCACCACCTGATGAACATGACCACTGAAGAGGTCAAATTACAAACTAGATGAAACCAATACGGTACCACTACCGAACTTGTTGACTCGTCAGCAACATCCACGTCTAAGACAACCAACCTACCTCTCCAGTTACCCCCGTTCCTGCACCCCCCATACGCAGAATCGCCAATAATGCCACAACTAGAGAAGCAGTCAGCTACAGCGTAGTGGATGATTTGGCCCAAACTCCAACCACCATGTCTACTCTTGAGGTACTTAAAACATTCCCAATGCAGTGGAAAGCCCTACTAGCCACTCTAGGGGCAGTAGACCCCTCCGATTCCAAACTGATCACCTTTGACATAGAAAATGGAGAGTCGTGCATGCCCTCCACTATTGCCTTCCAAATCCTGGTATCCTTCCAAAACTTGGTTGTGCATCGATGCATAGTGGATGAGGGGGCATCCACATGCATCATGTCTACCTTGGTTTGGTAGAAGCTTGGATCACCAATTCTGCAACCATCTTCCACAACCCTGCAGGCTTATGATGGACACCCCACTAAAGCCCAAGGAATCCTCCCTCATGTTCCCATCACGTTAGCCGGGAAGACAGTCATGATTGGCATTGAGGTTGTTAATGCTCAACTGGATTACAACCTCCTCCTTGGGAGGAGTTACATGTATGCCATGCAAGCCATCGCGTCGACTGTCTTCCGCCTCATGATGTTCCCCCACGAAGGGAATATTGTGACGGTTGACTAGATCACCTACAATGATCCGCAAGGGTTAACAGCACCTACCAACATTATCCCTACCATCACCACCACTGAGCCGCAAGGGGCGACTACACATGCTAACGTCATCCCCATAACCAACACTATTGTTGAAAACACACCAGCTTCCCCATCGTTGAATGTGGGCCCTGGGTTGTTAACCGATCCCACAATGATGGCTACTTTCATGTTAGTGTCACCACCACCGACACAAAGACAAACTATGGATTTGTGCATGGTTTCATCAAGCACTGCTGCACCCAAATAGAAACTACAGCTACAGCCCCAACCACAACCACAACATCATCCGCAGCCGCAACACCACCCACAGCAACAGCATTACACACAGTCGCAACCACAACCTCACCCCCACATGCAAATAGCTAGGAGTTATGTGGGTTCATCTTCGGTCCATACAATTCCCTTCCTCTTTCCCTCACCTGGTGTCATGAGCAAGCCGGTCATGGCCACCTTAAGCCTACCCAACTTTACGTTGGGGATCCTTATGTGGTATCTAGATCCACCCGCTCAACCACCAATGCCCCAGGTTGTTTTAACTCCAGTGCAACCTATTACGATTGAATCTCACCCACCACCCAGTCTACATAGGCCAATCACCACACTCACACCTACACCACCCCAACCCAAAAGGGCCAGGGGAAAGAACACCAAAGCCACCATAGAACCACAACAAATCCCACTTTGTGTCGTCTGCAAATAACAAGGCCATCCAACTTAGGATTGCCCTGAAATTCCAATGATCCATGCACATCTGGATGCCATGGATACGAATGAAAACATCCCCATGGTTGAACTCCCAACCACGCCAGTAGTAAAGAACAAGGCATTAAGGACAAACCATGCTTGCACCCTTTGCGGCTTGTATGGCCATTACTCCCACCATTGTTAAGACTTTCCCAAAATTTGAATGGCTCTCACTGATATCCATCACCATTCCCTTGAGTCTGAGATCACCTTGATCGAAGAAGTTCACCCACCACCTCCTTTGTCAGACACCATGTCCATTTACATGATGTCCATTTCCCTCGACCAGCCCATCCCCATCTCCAACGACGGTCCATCAGGCCTATCACTTCGTTGTTTCAATAATGATGAGGAGATACGTGAAGCTCTGACTACCCCGGAATACCCATGGGATGACATGCACCACCGCTCACTCTTCCTCCTGGAAGAGCTTGCGTCGCAGTCCAACCAGTTTTCCATGGAGACCAAAGATTTCATCCATGGGAAGGTTGACTGGTTCAAGAACCCAATCCCAACACCAGATGCCTTCGAAGAAGGGAACATGGTGAACATTTCACCAACCATTAAAATCGACATCTCAACCAACTCTGAGATCGTTGAATAAATCATGCTGGGGGCATCTTGCTCCCCGAAAGAGGTCGATACCTACACCGCTCTCTTCTAATAATTCTGCGACATCTTCGCCTGGTCATACACTGAAATTCCTGGCTTATATCCATCCATCATGGAACACCAAATCAACACATGGCCTGATGTGGCACCCATCTGCCAAAATCAATGGCCCATCCATCCATCCAAAGTGGTTGCGGTGAAATTCGAGATAGAGAAGCTGCGCACAGTCGGCTTCATTTATCCCATTGCATACACAAATTGGGTTTCTAATCCTGTTCCCATGAATAAAAAATAGGGTACCGTTCGCGTTTGTAGAGACTTCTTCGATCTGAATGGGGCATGTCCCAAAGAAAACTTCCCCACCCTGTTCATTGACCAGATTATCGATGCATGTGCTGGACATGAGGCCTTCTCCTTCATGGACGATTTTTCCGAATACAACGAAATCCAAATTCGGAAAGAAGACCATCACAAGACGGCATTTACAACCCCATGGGGCACATTCGCTTACCGATTCATGCCCTTTGGCCTCAAAAATGCTAGAGCCACCTTCCAGCGCGCCATGATGCACTGCTTCCGTGATCTTATACACATCATGTTGGTCTGTTTCGACAAACTCATCGCGCAGTTGAAAAAACACACACAACACTTAGACGACTTGCGACAAGTCCTAATGAGATGTCGCAAGTGCAAAATCTGCTTGAACCCATCCAAGTGTCTTTTCTGTGTCCTGATGGGCCGTCTCCAAGGATTCATCATGTCACACAAAGGAATGACCGCTGATCCTGGGAAAGTCCAAACGACTTTCCCCCTAACATCACCCCTTTGAGTGACAACGTTTTAAATTGTTTTATAGTCTTTTCATTTTTTTTGCTTTACACATTTTTCCCAATTAAGTCTTATGTATCATTTCCTCTCATTGCTTCAGATGGAGCACACCTCAGATCGGTATACGGGATTCACAGATGGAGCAAGCAGATGGTACCCAAACCTATCCTCGGCTGCATGGGTAATCTACTCCTCATCATACAAGTTGATCCACATTGACGGAATATGCATGGGCACCGCGACCAACAACCGGGCAGAGTATGATGGTGTTAATGGCCTTTTGGCCGCCACTCTACAATTAAGAATTCATCATCTCGATGTCTTCTTAGACTCCCAGCTGCTTGTTTCTCAACTGAACAACCACTACCAAGTCCGTGATCCCTGCCTCTTTAGAAAGTACCTGCGCACTAATCACATGGTCAAAACATCCATCACATTCACACATGTTCCCAAGAACCTCAATAGTGTCACAGATCAAATGGCTAATGATATTATAAATTGGCACATCCACAATAGCATATAGGAAACATACAACCATAACACAATGCATAATCATGTCTAAAAAGACACACACAGTGTAATAATACATCACATAGGCATTTGCATTCCACAACATAATAAAAAAACTCACATAATAAAACCATAAAAGCGCATCCATGTGCGTCAAAAATATATATAGGTATAAATCCATAAGTTGCATGTCAAACAACATGTCCAATACAAGATGAGAAGCCACATATGATTTCTCAACAAGATATACATAAGTGACACAAAAACTCCTAAGTGCACGAATGCACTGGGGGTAGCACCATCAGCTACCAATCCAAAGTCACCCGGAACCGGTTTGAGACACCTCTCACACCTATGGGCTCAAATTTCTATTTCTTTATGATACCATTGTCTCATGTTTAATAAGTTAATTTTGGGACCATTTCCCACAAGTCACCTTGATTCATGAGCCATGAAATGACGATGCGAGTGTCTATGGACCGGTACTCATATCACACTGCCTGACCACTACTCATGCAAGCTGTTGGGCCGCCTCCCGTTAAGGATTGTACTATACTTTTGTTTTTACATTTATAATTTTCTTTTTCACTGCAACTCATGCGGACATTTGGACCATCATCCACATAACCCTTTATTTTTCTTCCATGTATTTGGCATAGAAGCGTCATCGGGCCGCCGCCCATCAAGGACTGTAATTTTAGCTTTTATTTTATTTTTAACACATAGATTGTCTTTTCTTTTCACTGCACCTTACACGGACCTCTGGACCACTGTCCATAAAATGATTTCTTTTTCTTGCATGTATTTGGCATATAAATGCCTCCGGACTTATACTTACATCGCATGTAGTCAAGTATAGCCACCGCAGCACACACACACGCTCTCCTGACCTATATCCGAGAGCCACCTCAGTTTGCATGCCTTTGTCGCAATGTCTCGCAGGCCTCTGCCATGACCTATCCCATGCATGTATTGGTATGTTTGAGAGCCTTCTGCTCTGTCCATACTACGCAGATGACCTTTGGACCTCTGTCCACCATCCCGACATGGGGCATCGCTCGTGCCACCGCAATCGGTTGGCCGCAATGGATTTTCGTTTAAGCTCTTTTCTAACTCCTTAAAACAATGAAAAGATTGTCGAGCGTAGTTGCTTCCTTCCCCACTCGCTAAATTATAGGAAAGGGCGTCTACATTGTCTCGTTTACCTCCTTTTGCGGAACATGTAGACCGTCTCATGAAAAGGATTCCTTGGCACACTCAAGCCAAGACTGTTCCCCTCTGCATACTTTTGTGCTTTCTTGGGAAAAGGGGTCGCACTTTATGAAAAAGCTCACCACCGGTTGTCATTAAGCTCTTTTCCAACCATTTCAACAAGAAAATATTTCCGAGCAAACTTGGTTTCATTCATGCTCGTAAAAGTATTTGAATGACCGTCCAGTTAGTATAGGTTTAACCTTTCTCGGCTTGATTGAACTACCAATGGTAAAGAAGTCTCTCATCCCCTCCAGGATGGGCGAGCTTTCCTATGTATACCGACTACCAACAAAAAAGATCCTCCACTGGAGTCTTCTTCGTGCTTTCAGACTCTCTAAAATTGAAAGCACCATCTAGCATTTACCTTCTCGGGCTTGCCAAAAATCCACGAGATCATACCACAACGATGTCTCAAGACACCACCACAGAGAAAATAGTTTGGCAGCATCCCCACATTGGGTCACCTTTATTCAGAGTACTTTTCAATGTGTCTTCCTTGGATCCCATCAATATCAAAAGTGTCCACCTCCTCCAAGTATTTCCTATCTATAGCGACATTCTCGGTATTACAGCTATGATCCCATTCCTTTGAGTCAGTTTCATTTGTTTCCTGGTCCGCCCTGCTGTCATACTTTGAACAAAGGAATTTTGAGTCTCCATCCCCCCCTACCCCTGTTCATTTTTTTTCCCTTCCCTCCCTTCCCCCCCAATTCAGTGAGTCAATCCATAGATTGCTTCACACCTTTCGATTATCCCTCTCACTCCTGGTTAAGGAAACATCATTACCTTGGCTAGGGGCAGGTCTCCCTCTGTCGACGCCAACACACATATTCTAGAGGATAGACTCAAAGGTCCCTATACCTTGGTTTCATTAACATCATTGATGAGTTCCTTGGACCACTTGAGAGGAGTCCTTAGTCCCTCTTGGGATGGTTTTTTCTCACGTGCTCGACTTCAACTCCATCATCGCACCGTTGAGATTCGTACAGGGTTTGATCCACATAGTACTTGATCGAAGACCCCAGATGTCACCCAACTCTAGAATATTGGTGAGTCCACTTGAGGGACCTAAATAGGTTATGTCCCATGTGATTTTTGGGTTGCATTGGAGACAGTGATCAGAATCCCCAACAGTGCTTCAGTATACCTTTATGATTGATGCAGCATACTTGTACCACAGAGACTCTGACTCTCAATCAGCGAGTCCATACAGCTATGTACTATTCCAGATCCAGCAGACCGTCAGTCATGAAGATATAGCATTCCATCAGAATGCCATGGGTCCAATGTACCATATCAGTATTGTACTCAGCCTCACAGGAGAGGCAACCATCATTGTAACATCAGTTGTATATTATCGGCTCTTGTATTTTAGAGCATATATCGAATGATTATTTTGACATTGTCACGAGCATGGGAATGCTCACCTCGTCCATATACATGTCACACATTTATTGTATCTCACCCATTGATGGGAACCAAATTAATACAAAACCAAAAGCCATTGTTCCCCAATCTTGGAAGCACCACCTCTCGACAGCAAATCCTATGATGTTTATCATCCATACATTGAGCTCCTACCCTCACATATCAGGGGGCAATCTGTTAACCCAAAAATCCCCCACACAGCTCTCAATGGCCTACACCACCCAAGGACACCATCTCACAACACTCATTTCACTCCATAAGACCTTCCATGACCTTCCATTTGACCCCCACACCTCCAAAAGATCCCAAGGATGAAGAAAAGGGCTAAAAACCCCAAAATAGAGCCCAAAATAGACCCCTAGGAGCTAAATCCCTCAAAAAGGGTCTAAAACCCTGAAAGGGGATAAAGTTAGGGCTGAAGGGGTTAAAGCCTTGACCAAGGGCTTAAAACCCTAAAACCCCTTAGAAAAACTATATAAGGAGGGTAGGGGTTCACTCTCAAAATACTCCTCATTTGCATATTGTTATGCTACCCGTGGATGCTTTGAGACCTCTTGCTCTCAAACCACCCACTCTCCCTCTCCCTCATCTCCATTCCTCCAAGCCATTGCTTCCCAACCAAGAGAGAGGTGCTCCCATGAGCTAGGGCATGGTGTCCCATTTCCACCTAAGTGAGGGATAATCTCATTTCTGTTTATGTTCATTTGCTTATTTTGTTTTCTAACTCATATTGTCATTTGTAGGTTTTTCATTAACAAGTGTTTGCGGGTTTTCTCCATGGTAGTATAGGTTCATTTTGTAGGTTTTGAAGGCGGAACCCTAACCCACTATGTGCAGAGGGGTTCAACAATGCTCCATCATTTCTTCTTCTTTGTTTTCTGCCATTAGATCTTAGATTTAGTTTACAGTAGCTTCCATTTACTTGCTATTTCTTAGATTAGTTTAGTTTCAATTCGTAGCTCTATTTCAGTCATTTTTACTTCCATTTTTTACTGTTTTCTAAGGGTAGAAACCTACCCTTGTGCCCTATAGGCACAGGGGAGCCATTTTTACCCCTTTAGTGAGGATAAATTCTCAATACACCAGGTGCCTCCATTCTCCCAGAGAATGGCCTCTCAGCACCAAGCTGAGTATTCCTGGTAATTGACTAGGTGCCTCCATTCTCCCAAAGAATGGCCTCTCGGCACTAAGCTAAGTATTCCTGGTAACTGACCAGGTGCATCCATTATCCTAGAGAATGGCCTCTCAACACTAAGATGATTATTCCTGGTAACTGAATAGGTGCCTCCATTCTCCCAGAGAATGGCCTCTCATCACTAATTTGAGCTTCAGTCACAGACTGAATCAATTTCCTAGTAACTGACCAGGTGCCTCCATTCTCCTAGAGAATGGCCTTCAACACTTATATCTGATCATGTGGGAACACATCCCTCAATCACATTAGAATGGATCTACATGTATATCGGATCATGTGGGAACACATCCCTCAATCACATCAGAATGGATCTACACTGATCATGTGGGAACACATCCCACAATCACATTAGAATGTCTCTGCACTAATCATGTGGTAACACAACCCACAATCACATCAAAGCATCTTTGCACTTATATTTGACCATGCGAAGCTTAGCCTTTCACCATGTCAGAAAGGCCACATCACTTATATCTAACCATGGAAGGAACCAATCCTCTGACCATGTGAGAAGGGCTCACAAACTCATCACTTCCCCTTGGAAGGAACCAAGATTCTCCCTAAAGTACTCAAACTTCACTCTGGCCATTTCTAGTATAGAATCACATCAGGGCTGATTACATCCAAGGATAACCTGCGAGCTTCGCCAGGACCTATTACATCTGAGGACAACCTACAGGACCGATTACATATGAGCAACCTATGAGCTTCACCAGGATTTATGCTCAGACAACCTGTCTCACTGACTATGCTAGAACTCCTTCTTTCAAGAGATCTTGATCTAGATGACATACTAGAGCTCCAATGCTACTCTCTACATCATACAAAAATGCAAGTCAAATCGATCAAATCAAATATTAGTTTTCAAAAGAAACATACTACCTCCCAAATATAAAGTGGTAACATATTTTGCCTCGTTTGTACTCGGTGCCACGCAGGACTGATTCCTGCTACACCAAGAAGTTCTCTTCCTATCAATGGCACTTCCTGCCCAATTTGAATCCACATAACCCTCCAGGTTAATGTTCCGATTCACCTCATAATTGAGCCCATACTCAACTTGTACCATTCAAGTACCTTACTGCATGCTTTGCAACCATCAGGTGAACATGTCTCAATGTGTTCACAACAAAGCAAATATCTGGTCTCGTATTCGTCGGGTACATCAAGGAACAAATCATCTAGAAATACATCATAGCATCAACTGAATCTAATGAATCAACACTCAATAGCTTCAGGTTCGATGCCATAGGTGTGGTCATGACCTTGCAGTCCATCATCCTAAACCTCTTTAGGATATCTGTTGCATACTTCCCTTGTCCTAGGGAGATTCAATCTGCATTCTGCCACACCTCCATTCCTAGAAAGTAGTGCATCATATCCAAGTCCTTCATTAATTTGCACACAGGAGTCTTCCTGTCATGTGTCTTAACTTCTGGTGGCTGCAAATGTCTCTTTGTAGTCTATGCCTTCTTTTCGTGAGAAGCCTCGTGCTACGAATCCTACCTTGTATCCCACGATGTTTCCATCTACTGCATGATGGAACTATGAACTTCCCTTTAGGTATCGATACTACATCCTAGACATCATTCTTCATTTTGGATTATTAGAGTGAATCTTGAACTGTCATCACTTGTTCTTCAGAACAAGTCTCATCCTTCTTTTCTTGTAGGCGATTGTACGCGATCTTTTCTACAAATCAAATGCACCAGTTGTATGATTAGAAACATTTCATAATGCATATTCATAATGGTAAATTCTTATGCATAAAGATATAACCATGCAACTATTTTATCCAATACAACATTCATCCATATCTCACTGAAACTTTCTAGATGCCTTCCATCTCTACTAGGACAACATTGAGATTGTGCACTAATCCAATATGTCAGCAAAGAGGTTTCATTCTAGATAAGTAGCAATAGAGAGTTGTATAGCACCATGAGCTACTTACCCATCGCATGCATATTAGTAGTATATTGTCATTAATGCAAACATTCTATCATGCATAACACATCAACTGAATATAAACAAGTGCATAATAAAACAATATCATGAAATGACAATTGAATACTTATCTTTATTTGTTTCATGGGTAGACTCCTTCTTTCAGCTTCATCTTCTTCTTCATTCATGATGGCATCATTTCTTATCCAAATTCTCAAGATGGATAAGAGACTCTTCAAGAATTGAGTTCTTCATATTCCTCATCGCTTGAGGTATATTCTTTGAATCGTGAAATCTTGCTCCTATCTTCTTTTCTATTAATATGAGTCGAGCTTCTTCTTGCGTGTGCTCTTCCCATAGTCTACTGAAAGTAATGACTTCCTTTTGGCACAAATTCCTTGAATGAATGAATCCCATGATCTTGGGAAGCCATTCAAGGTGGTTATCACAACTTCTGCATTCTCCACTTCTTCTTCTACCGCTTCAAGTTTTTCTTTGATTTGAGAGACCCTTGTAAAGTATGACTGTATGGTCTCTGCATTCTGGATCTTTACATCCTTCAACTAGTTCCTCGAAGTCATCTTATGTTTTATGTTCTTCCCTTCAAATAGCTTGGTCAAGGAATCAACCATATCTTTCGGTGTATTTAGGGAAGACACTCGTGGTATAAGGTGATCCATGATTGAATCAGCAATGATCTTCTTGGCCTTGACCAAGTTCTTCTTGTGTAAGGCTTTTATCCTCATCTCCCTCTGAAACTGGAACCTCTCTACTTATGTAGGTGTCCAATTCATTTCCTTCAAGAACTAGTGAGATCCTATATTTCCATACTTGGAATTTTTTAGCCTCACCAAGCTTGTCATCAAGATGGTGTGATTATTCATCTTGAAAGGAGAACCTCAACTGTAAATAGAAAAATATTATATCTTATCGGTTTGAGGTGTCCATCCTGGTTCCGGAGCTGGCTGATCTAGGGTTTGTCAGAGAAACCCTAATTTTCAAAACTTGGAATATTTTAGATATGATTGGATAGAAAGATATACCTCTTCAAGGAAATCTATCCAATGTACTCATTTTCTGAAAATAGTGGGGAGAAGCTCCCATAATAGGAAGCCCTAGTTTACCAATTTCTTCTTCAAAAATTCCTGATACTATTTCTACGGTATCTATGAATGTACTACTCTCCTATGTATGAAATTTCATACTAAGGTATCCTCTTCTATCCTTGTCCCAACACCATAGTTTTCAATACAATTGGTTCCACCCATTGGGACTTATTGGAGTTTTCCCAAGGTGACCTGTTTCAGGACTGTTCAGCATAGCGAAGTTGTACAAACTTCCACATGTCATTGTTTCATCTTCAGGGTCTAAAACTTTTACCATAGAAATTAAAGTCTATGACCTTTCTGAAACATCTTGAGAAATTTAATTTGGACCTTTGTAGCCCTAGATATATCAATTATCCCCAGGTGTCCCGTTTGGGAAGGAATCCTGGGAGAGGCTGGAACCCTAACTTGGAGGAATCATATCTCATAGAATATAGTGAAAATGAGACTGAAACTTGGATATAGTGTACAAATAGAATTTATCTTCGACCTGTGAAAGTTTTGACACCTGATCCTTCTCCAATCTATTGATATAGAGAATCTACCAAAACTATCAGTTTCAGTATTTTAGGGTTTTTCAGGCCTGGGGTCAAACTAGGGTTTGACTTTCCTGACGTTTCACCCAACCAAAAATATCGACCCAGGTCTCTAAAATTCTATTTTTATGAGGAGATTAATCCTATTCCATGCTCACTCAAAAATTCCTCTTCTATGAAAAGCCGTAATTTCCCACACCAAAAACTGAAAATGCCCAGAATCAAATTTTGCTTCGACAAAAATATGCGCCCTTCAATGGAAAGTCAGCCTAGCATACTTTAATTGATGGATTGTGGAGAGAGACCAAAAAGGTAAGAAGCTCTAGTTCTGATGCCATGTTATATTTTTATCATTTAAGCAATATGATCTAGGATCTTATCTGAGAGAATAACATGCACAACAACAATCAAAAGAGACAAGAGACACAAATAATTTTCCTTGGGGAAACCATAAAGGATACAACCTCACAACTTCCTTAGAGATAGAATGAGCACTAATGGCAGCAGTAAAACCCAAAGACATAAAAGACGATCTCCACAACTATTCTCTCTCTCTCTCACTTGAGAGAGCTTCTCCTCTCTCACTCATGCGCCCCAATGAGTGAGTGTCTGTATAATAAATAGAGAGGCTCACTCTCTATTTATATTCTTTTGTTCACTTAATGTCCACTCCAACATGTCAGCCCCAGTTAACAATTACTTACTAGGGCCGACATATCTAAGAGAGTCTAATAACCCTAGTGCCCCACAGCTATGGGGACTTTGCCCTCCGATCAACAAGGAGGGTTAACCTTAACACAATTGTGGGAAATATTGCCCCAACTTACAATGGAGGGTTAACCTCAATGACTTTACATGAATTTTTTACATTATTGAATCTCCCAATCGGAACATCGGGGCATGACATGACTCCATTACATTATAGATACTTCCTGGAATAAACATCAGGGTACAATACATAAGATATACAAGTGAATACATTCCAAAGTTACAAATACATCAACATAACTTGCTTTAGCAGTTGAGGCTCGGCCCACCGTTTAGGTGTATTTTTAGTTTTATGTTTATGTGTTATATGCACGTGCCTAACTAAGTGCAGTCGATAGAGCTAACGAAGAGTGTCACAATGTGATGCGCAGGTTCTTACCTCTCGTCTTACCTCTTTCGCTTCTAAATCATAAACAAAGAAATACTAATTAAATATATCTAACCTATCCCTAGGGAGCAATAATGTAATTAATAATGAGTAATGTACTGTATAACATGCATTTAGAATACTACAGATAGTTGTTATATTTCAGAATACATTAATATAAGTAGAAAGATAAACAAAGAGATAGCTCATTGTCAATTAAAACATTCTTTACTCAGATATGCGTCGGAAATTTTACAGAAATAAATAGGATAACATTCATAACATGAAATAATTAGTGAGTTTAGAACGATCTCACAGTTCATAGAAACAGCTGAAACAGAAATAGTTCACATTCAACCAGTCTATGGCAAGCATTTGAAACTCCATAGTGCCTTCTCCAGCCGAAAATATAAACTCTTTATTATAAGATGAAGTAGTTCTTCTTACAATAATATTGCACAAATATAGCATGAAAAAGGTCCTTTCTTACATCTAATTTACCGATATTTATACAATCATGCAAAAACTCTTGAAATGCCCTCTTTTCCCTCTGGGATTCCCCTAAACTTTCCTTAACAAAATTTTGTCCTCTAGCGTATATACTTAGAAGAAGATAAATACAACATATTACATAATTAATCAATCGTTTGAAATAGTCCAACTAGGATGGCCCATCTTGATCATTCATAAATTTCTTCCACACATTTGCATCTGATGCTATACTTTCAAAACCAGAAGGTTCTAGAAATATGATGGTGATTTCATGCTTAGCAACTTGAGACTTTATATTCGCCACTCTGGCTAGAATCAGGCGAAGTTGGTCTTCCACCAATTGACTGCTAACTGCTGCATGTGCTATTGCAGTCTTAAGCACCTTTTCATCCAATCCCTTGACTAGATGAATAGCCAGTTCATCCTCCTACCATCATTCCTGCAATTTCTTCAAAAACATTTCATGATCGGGCAGCTCTTCTAACCTCCTTCTAGCAGAGGTCTAACACCAATTATAAGTTAGGAGAACTTTCCTACATAATTTTGCATAAACACTCTTTGTCCTCCTTACCGTCTTTACTAATTCCTCTGCTACTTTTCTCGCAAATTCGATCAGCTCATACTCCAGCTTTATTGTCTCTAGGTATTTGACTTTGATGGGTATATCTGTTGGAGGTTTCTTATTTGTTTCTAACCAATTCATCTGTCCTTGTAGGGTATCCAGGATATCCTACATCTTGTATAAACAATAGGAAGTTGTATTTATCATTTCCTCCATCCTTATTTCTACCTGCTGAACCTTTAACATCTTTTCCGCCATCTGAAACTGCATTTGATGAATCTTATTTCTCATTGTAAGAGCATGCTTCTTCAAAGGTTCAATATCTATTTTCTGCACCATAGCCGTCTTTAATGAAATTTATAATGAAGTTTCATGGCTCTCCAATGCTGTTGTTTGAGTCTCATAAAGCTTAGATTTCCCCTTAGCATTAGTCTTTTGCATTTCTAGTTCTGCCACTTTACTATCTAGTCCTCCTTTCTCTTTAGTCAATTCTTCAATCGATGATTTTAGACTATCTCTTTCTGCCTCTAAGATCTCATGTATTTTTTTAAGTCTCCCAAACTCTACCAAAGTGGCCTTGGACTCCTTTTCTATATTGCTTGCTGATAACGCCAGAGCATCTTTGTCTAATTTCAAGGTTTGGAACTCTACTTTGGATTCTTCAATCTGACCAATCATGTCTTTATACTTTCTCTTTAAATTTTGGCTTTCATTTCTTTCCTTTTTCAAGGTCTCTTTCAACTGTGTAACCTTCTTCTATGATTTCTCTAAATCTTTCATTATTCTATCCACATTATCTTCAGTAGCTAGGTATGTGGCTACACAAGCCTTTGCCATTAATTGTGGATCTTTGTCGGTATCGTGAACCACTGCCTTGTCGGTCACCATCACTCTCATCTTTCCTCCAGTGTTAACCTTTTTTTTCGTTCTTTTAACAGTAATCTTTTTGGCCTTATCATAGAAAATAATGTTTAGATCAAGCACATCATCTTCTTCTGTGGGAGTAAAAGGAATCAATTCAATTCCTGATGCTGACAATGGATTTCCTCCCGCTATACTACTAGATGGAACAGAGGGTTCTAATGGATCAGCGTAGTCCTGTCCCTCTTGTGCCTTGTTTTGTAACTCCTTAGCAACTTTTTCTGTATTCTCCTTCTCTTTATCAGCTGCTTCTAATTTTAACTTCTCACTTTCCTTCTTCTTTCTCCAGACCTCTTATTCTTCTTTTTTCTTCTCTACTTCTTCTGCTGCTTTTATTTTTTCTTCTTCTTCAGCTCTCAGCCACTCTTTTGCTTCTCCATCCAATCTGTGTGCCTCTTCTTTCCTTTTCTTTGCAACATCCTATTCTTTCTTCTTTAGATACTCAGCAACTTTCCCCTTTCTGACAACAGTAGTTATATTTTGTTTCAACCTCCTTATTAAAGCTATCATGTTCTGAGCATTCTGAAACACCTCTTCATCTTTATCCTAGAAATCCACATACTCAAAATGCACTCCATCTGTTGTGCAATAATCAACAACTTTATCCTCAGAGTCATTTCTATGGAAAATCATTTCACCGAGTCAAAAATACTCTAGTTCGTTAACAAATTTCATTGTAGTTTTTACCTTGGAAAATTTGTAACTCCCTATAAAAAAGGGAACTACAGGATACACTACCTTCTTCTGCTCAAATAGGAAATTTCCCACTCTGTTAATGTACAACTGTCTCACAACCTCTTAATGGATAACATAGTCTATAGCATACCTAGGTAGAAGGGAAGGAGCCCTTGAACCACCATACATTCTTAAATACAAAACTTCTTATGTCAAATAATAGTTCCCGTTATTTTGCACAACTTCTAGATATTCCTCTGACATACAATTACAATCAATTAGGAAAATCAATGTGTACAATGGCATAATAAAATCCTCACAAATATTCTTGTAGTGACTATAATACTTGTGAGCCTAGAATAACTGGTAGGCAGCATATACAAGGGATCAGTCTTTATCCCATTGGCATTTCAATGTTGGGAATGGATGAGTACATAAAATACAATCAATCAAGATTTAACTCATGTAAAACTCTATTTTCTTTTGGAAAACTCCTCCTAATGTTGCACTTATGCAGGCTGAAAAGATGTTGGACAATATTTTTTCCCATTTGAATATTGTACCTTGGGTGGCTACAAAAAAGATGACTGGTACCCATCCTATTTTAAATTTCTTTCCATTAGCCCTCCCAAAAATCATGTTTAACATTAAGGCCATTAACCCATAAGGAGTGCGTAGGCTTGCTGTCTCGTACTCCCCTGAAGACCTCATACGGAAGTCCTTACCTGGTATCATCATTCTTTTGACTATTTCCACCACATCTAAGTTAAGGTCTTTCAACCAACTGTCAGTCAAATAGGTCTCTGGTGTTGGAAACTTATAATCCATGGCTACATAAGTTGGGCTATAGGTAGCATAACCTTTCCCCTCAGTGTTGGCCAGTATCATCCTCGTCACATCTTCCCTTGGCAGAATCCATCCTATCACTTCAGAAAAGGGGAAAATTTTAGGTCTGGTAGCCACCTTCATAATGGCTAATCTCTCAATGTTGGCATAGATAGGTAGATCTTCGAACCCAGCCTCTGGAACACTCTAGTTTGAGATCATTATGTATATCTCTTCCCATTTATACTCCGGATCAATTCCAGTAATGGCTTTAGTATCTTTATAAATAACCTCAACTCTGGTTATTATATATACTTCTGGTTCCTCCTTGGCTGCTTGGGCCTTCTTTTTCTACTTTCATGGCATATTGTTGTGCCGATGATTAGCTTGTATGGATCATGCAAAAAGTATTTAGTCCACTTACTCATAGAAAACTACATATTGAAAGAAACAACACAAATAACTAGAAAAAATACCATCTCATCAAGATGCATGCTGAATAGATTTTCTTTTATAAAAAAAATGGGCCTTTTGTATGTGAAACTTTAGAAAAAACCAGGAAACTTGTAAAAAACCTATCTGACCCAAATCTGTGAAAACATTCTGCTTGGGTAAACCCTATATCTCTGCAATGCCCTTATTTCTACCATTGAAAATTTGACTATGGAAAAATTTTAAAACCTCGGACTTCTAACCTCAAACCCAGTCCTCTCTTATGAGTGAAACCCCTCCGACATTCCAGGAAAACCTACCGTTGCTCAAACAATGGCTGCACCTTCTGTGTTTTAAAATCGTATAGGGAAAAAGGGAGAGGTGTAGACAGCGAAATGGTCATCTACACCCTTCCCTTGTTCTTCCAACACTTTTTAAGGATTCAATCATGGCTACCTAAAAATAAATCATGAACCAGGGAGAGAATCAACAAGATAATGGGAGGGCCGGTGAACAGCATCCACAAAACAAATAGGGAGAACCATATATGAAAACCCCATTGCACTTTGCAATAACCCCTCCATGGGATTAAAAAATACCTAACCCTATAAAAAAAAAGGCGATTAAAAACTATCGAGTAAAAGAGTCAAAGCAGATCCTACCTAGAAAAACCTCGAAGATGACCTAGATGGATGATGACCTCCATAGGAAAACGACTCATTCAGACAACAATAGCCACGTAGCTCCACTGGGTGAAAAACATGGATGCACAATGATTGGAAATACGACCCCTATGGATTTATAATCTTGACCGCGAGAGGAATAGGGTAATGGGAGGAAAAAAATAGGAGCACTAAGTCAACATTGAAAAAGAACTCGTGAGCAGACGCGAAGCGTCAGATAACTTTGGCAGAACGTACCCGAGCTATCAAGCGGAAGACATCGAAACGTATAACCATTATCGGCAGTCAAAATCACTAACATACCTCAGAATAGGTAATGACAAAGTCTATCAATGAAATAACTAGGCTTTCGGCTCACTCCACAAGGAATAACCGATACGGCGAAAAACAAAATACCAAACTTAATTGAAAATCAAAGGACGATAAATGAATGGAGACTCGATTCATTGTCCCTACTCTGGACTAAGCTTCCAATGGATTGGCAAACAAATTCTAACGCGGTAGCTGAAATGACATCCGATGCATCGAAGAAAAACCTCAGAATGCTCCCGATGGGAACATCGGATAGCTAGTCAACTGTGCACCCAATACATCGGCACAATAGTCAACTGTGCATCCGATGTAAGCAAACAAACCTTCGAGTTTTTCAAATTTCAAGTTATGGGCAAAAAATTTGTGAAGTCATGAGATTCCTTAAACCTTCTAAAGACTAAAAAGATAAGGGGGGACCCTCAAATTTTTTTTTTTGGGGGGGAAATTGTTGCAGCTGCAACAATTGGCGACTACCTGGTGAACACAAATCTCTGAACAACTTATCCTTGGATACAACAAACTGCTTTGACGGTATCACTTTATTAGATTTCTTTAAGATATCTGAATTTCTAGAATACAATATTTATGAACTTTAAACATTGATGGTGGTCCAAATTGAAGAAAGGGGAACCAAGATTTCATAATCTTGATAACTCTTCTAAGGCCTAAGATATGAAGTTTATTTTACCTCTTCCTTTGGATAGCTTCCAGCTTAGACACCACAGGATTGTAATAGATGGTGAACAGATATATCCGTTTGTTCCTCATTCCCATGCCATTTTGCATTCTTTTGATGCCTCTAGACTTTTGTCCTTTTGAGTCTTCCCTGATTGTTTTTCTCTCTAACTTTTAGTTTAGGCCCCTTTATCCATAGTGTCCTTTTGTGTGAGAGGTATTTTGATTTCAACTCACGGACGGAGAAGAACTTTTGAGCAATCTTATTCAAACTGATTTGTTCAGTATGTATTTGGATATATGTTTTCTTCTTGGGATATTTTGACTATTGTTAGCCTTTTGGATTTCTTTGTGACATGGTATCATTTAAATATGATACAACTGTTTATGTTGCTTCCTTTCCATGGGTCTTTCACTGTTAACCTCCTAGGACATCTTTAGTGTGAAGTGAATGGAGCCTCAAAATAGTATTCTAGACTTTTCTGTCCTTAGTTATTTTACAGGGATTAAACAATACTTCAATGTGTTCATAATCTACTCAGACAATCTGCTAATCTTAAAGAATCTTTAAACATTATGTATGTGTAAATTGTAAGCGGTATTTGATCAAAATATTTCTTAGTTTTCCCAGAACTCTGATGAACTCCAAAACCAAAAGTTGTGCTGATTTATTTAAACATAAATCAAACCAAAAAAAATACAAGAAACCAAATCTTAAGCAAGTAAAATGTAAATCAACTAAAAACTAATCTAGGGAAAGCAAAACCAAAAGAACAAATCAAACCCTTTATTTATGTGCAAAAAGAACACTCACAACCTTAAGAAAAATAAGTCTTGAGAACTAAACCATTTACTGGCAAGTTCTGCTTCCACCCCTGTAAATCTTGCAATTTGTAAGTTGAGTGGCCTAACTTTTTGGCAATCTGAAAAGGGCCTATCCATAATTGTTGAAACTTAGTATGCTTTCCCTTATCATCATGTGGGTGATCCCACTTAAGAACCAAATCACCTACTTCAAATTCCCTTTTCCCAGCTTTGTGCTTGTCAAACCATCTCTTCACCATCTCTTTTTGATGTTTAAACCTCTCTCTTGCTTTGGACCTAGACTCCTCTAATTTTAGTAGATTGTGAATTCGCATTTGCAATACTTCATTATCAGTTCCTCTAGAGTCTTGGGCTAGTTTAGAGGATGGCAACAGAATATTAGGAGGCGGGATAGCTTCTTTCCCATAGACAAGAGTGTAAGGTGACACACCTAAAGAGTTCTTGGGTGTGACTCTATTATCCCAAAGTGCATTAGGTAAATCTAGATGCCAACTCCTTTGATTTTCTATAACTGTTTTATTCAAAATTATAATGAGGTTTTTATTTGTGGATTATGCCAAACTGTTTCCTTGCAGATAGTAGTTAGCAGAATAGTGTATCTTAATTCCTTTTTCATTTGCAAATGTAGTCAATTTAATAGATGAAAAATATGAAGCATTATAAAAAAAACCATGGAAATTGGAACCCCAAACCTGGTCATAATATGGTCTTGCAAAAAATCCATAACTACATCTTCATTTACTTTTCGTAATGGAACGACCTCTACCCATCTGGTGAAATAATTTGTTGTTGTCAAGATGTACTTATGTTGTAATGAAGAATTTGGATTGATATATCTGATAACATCAATCCCCCATTGTTCGAATGGTTCAGAAATAATAAATTTCTTCAAAGGTCCTGCTGCCTTGGCTTGTCTCCCACTGCTCCTTTGGGAAGTATCACACTTCCTAACATGAGCGTGAGCATCTTTAAACAAAGTCGGCCTGTAATATCCAGCTCTTAAAATCTTGTGTGTTGTTGTGTCTCCTAAGAAATGACCTCCAGCAGGTCCATAATGTATTTCTGCTACAACCTTATTGGCATCTTCACATTCCAAGCATCTAAGAAAAACTCAATCGTAGTTCTTTCTAAACAGCACTCCATCAATAATCTGCTATAAGGCTGATTTCATATGTAATGCTCTTCTTTTCTTGGGATTCCAATGTTCCAGCAAATATCCTTCTTGAAGATAATGAATCAAATATCTATACCAGGAGTCTGGAGCTGTGAATAAAGGACATACATCCACCATGTGTAATTCAGCTTCATTATCCCAACTGCTATCTTCATTTCTTTGACTTTCGGCCATCAATTTAAAAATTCCTTGTCCTTTAACTATGGTTGCTGGTTGAATTCTAGATCATACTCTTGCAAGGCAGTCACCCAGTTACCTCTTCTTTCTCCCAAATCCTTTTGTACAAAAAGAGAGCATATTGTTGGGTGTGGGACTATTACTTTGGTGCGATTCTTAAGTATATATGACCTAAATTGCTTCACCGCTTTAAAAAATATATAGGCTTGCTTATGCAGTGAATAATTATTCGCTTACACAAATAATATTACCAAAAGACTTGCAATATTAAATAATCCATAATAATATATAAATTTATGATAGAATAGATATGATGATAGATTACAAAGTGAGTTCCATATATATATTAATCATAAAGGCACTTTGGATACTATCCATGAAAGTATGCGTCATTTTAGAATTGTTTACTAATAACCATTTATTAATTATTAATATCAATATGTATTAATATTAATAATTAACATTGATTTTAATAGTTATTGTTAATTATATAATAGTTATTTAATTATTATTTTATGTTTGTTATATTGCCTTCCCCTTAAGGGAATCTTTGTCCTCAAAGATGTATTGGACATTAATGTCTCATTTATTTTAATCTGTCATCTCATAATTCTTTCCCTTTTGTATTTGCGACATTTGAGGAGATGAGCCGATACGAATTGTGGATTCCCTAGGAGAATTGTCGCATCGTATCTGCTATGGTCCATCCCAGATCTATTTTTATCAGAACTCTGAGATCTTTTTGTGGGACAATTCGTCTGAATTGTTGCTTGGTATGTCGATATTTTCACATGTCCACATAAGTCTTTTGTGAATATTCATTTTGGCCCTATCATTGGTCAAAATGACGATTATAATTAGGATGTCTGTAAGGTGTAGGTGTTGTTTGTTCTTCTTTCTTTTGGACTACGGCGAGGACTGTCTTCACTTCCCCAATTTGACTTTTCGATGCATTTTCCTGGATTGTGCTTCTTGGTTCTCCAGTAGATTGTTCATGATTCTGAATCTTTTCGATTCTTTCCTCTTGCGATTTTTTTTCAATTTCTAACGCCTTGATATGATTCTGTAGTTCCTGATTATGATTATTTAGACACTAGTTTTCTTCTTGCTTTTCCAGTATTTTTCCCTCAAAGTCTTCATCGGAGTGTTCCTTCTTACTACTATTTTTTTATTTTTTTTATTTTTGTAATCAGGGTTTTGTTATGATTTCTTAATCTGAAAATTTCTTCAGAACTATTGGATATTGTATTATTACTCTTTGCGATCTCCAACTTGTGTTCCTTTTTAGAGTCGTTGTTTTGTTGTTGAAGAACTTTTATCTATTGTCGATACTGGTCGACCACTGATTCTTGATCTTCTACTTTCTGTCGTATGTGAGTCAGTTCTTCATCTCTGTAGTTAATGATTTTGTTCAAGCGTATTATTTTTGCTTCATAATCAATTATTTCTTTCTTTATATCTTGATTTTTCTGTCTCTGATTGAAATCATTTTCATCTTTTAATTTCTTAATTTGGCCTGACAATATTTCTATATGATTGTTCTGGTCGGAAACTTTTTGTTCCTTGTGCTCTTTTTGCATCTTATGTAATTTAATCAACATTTCTGATTTCGTATTTATGTCCCGTAACTCTTCATTGTTTCTTTAACCAGCGTAGATCCAAATCCTAGGCTCTATCAAGCGCCGAGAGGGATCAAATATCTCGAGGTGAAAACCTCTAAGGTCTACATATAATATTTTTATTTTTAATATTTAATATTATTTATGGCTTGAATATAATATTTTTTATTATTTTTTATTTTGTTAAGAATGAACATTACAACATCTCCCCATACATGGTTTTAAAACCATATGCAAGGACCTCCTAAAACTATGGGTTGTTTAAGAGGCCGTACATATGGTCTTAAAACCATTGCAAGGCCCTCCTAAGCCATGCACAATAAAACCATGGCTTGTTTAGGAGGCCTTGAACATGGTTTTAAAACCATGTGCAAGGCCAGTGGATAATTCATTTTTTGTTTTTTATTATTTTTTTAGGGAGGAGCATTACAACATCTTCCCCATATTGTGTCTTTTTTGTGACCCACATTATTTTTGAGGATAATTAAATTTTTACTTTTTTATTGTTTTGTCAGGTAGGAAGATTACAACATCCCCCCATATTAGGTTGTTTTTATGGCTGGCATTTATTTTGGACTATAATTACAATTTTATTTTTTATTAATAAAAATAGCATTACATAACATGTTGGAATAATGTAGAAATGTAAGGCAGCATAATAGTGATTGTATTGTGTGCATCTCATAAGATTAGGAGATAGGGTTGAGATCCATGAGTATAGGATCTAATAGCTCAGTTGGTTAAACATTGTTTCACTATTTATTGTAACCATTTCTTATTTGATAATAGAATTTGTTTTGATACCATTCATGTTTGTATGTGCAAGCTTTTGGCTCTGCACTTCCTCTTGTCCAAATTATTAAGTTGGTATCAGAGCCTTCGAGCCTGAGACAAAGCCTCATTGGCCTACTGTTGTGATATTTCCTGATTGGCATCCTGCTCTGTGAGAGCCCTGTTGGTG
>LPNX011204874.1:145776-162532 GCA_001517045.1 Pseudotsuga menziesii
GATCAGATATGAGTGGAGAGCAGCAATTATAAAGGAGTAAATAATCGATGTGTATACTGATTCAATAAGAGAAAGGGCCGACAATTTCGATATTGTTGGTGAAAGAAATATCGTGACAAGTATTGGTTTGTGCACGTTGAAATTGCACCAATCCTGTTCAACTACCACAGTGGGATGCAAATCCACAATCACCAGATTGCAGAGAGACGTGACCAATTTTCCATAAGAGGAGTCATTCCTGTGTATGAGGGAAGAGTCACCTCAGAGAATTGTAATCTATGTGTTTCCAATCAGAAGGAATTGGCAGGAGGTTTGATTAACGCTGGAAGTTCAGATCACCACTCAGTGAAGCCTCTCACTGCTCACTCTTAATACATTGAAAATTCGTTTCAGTTCATCGTTGGATCGTTGACATCAAATCACTGGAAGGAGATATTCCTGAAAACATTGCATCCTGAAACTTGCGTGAAGGACTGGTGTTGTTGTCGGCTTGCTCAGCTTCCCGTGTGAAGAGAAGAGAGTCAACTGGAGTGGCTGCTAGATTGCCCAACTTCCCCCGTGAAGGAGCTAGCTGAAACCATTGCTGCCAATTTTCTGTTGGTTCCTACGCTAAATGCTACGGGTGAGAGATTAATTCCCACCCTAAACGTATTGCTGCCCAATGGAACGCTTCCCAATCAGCTGCATGAAGGAGTGATTGCTCACCACTATGAAGTTAATGCTGCGTGTGAAGCCACGATCATTGCTTCCACGAACAGAACTTGTGGATATGTTGTTGAAATAAAGGAGCCGGTTTGCTTCAGTGGAATCTTGCGTGGAGGAGAGATCCGTGAACTAAAGGGCCAAGCTCCGTGAATTTGTGAGGAGTGCGCCAGAGACCTAAGGTGAAAAGGTCCAATATTTATCAAGCAAAGGGCTACCTGCGAAATTTCCCATTGAAGCCGAAATTTCAACGTGCACCAAGCTTATTCCTGTCTTATTCACTAATACTATCTTTATTATTTTTTGTCGACATGTTAGTAACGTTACATCAGGTTACAAGATCTCTCCCATAATATTTGATTTCACTATTATTTTTTGCCGACATGTTAGTAACTTTACGTCACGTTACAAGATCTCCCCCATAATATTCGCTTTCACTATTATTTTTTGCCCACATGTTAGTAACGTTACATCACATTACAAGATCTCCTCCATAATATTCACTTTCCTATTATTTTTTGCCGACATGTTAGTAACGTTACATCACGTGACAAGATCTCCTCCATAATATTCACTTTCACTATTATTTTTTGCCGACATGTTAGTAACGTTACATCACGTGACAAGATCTCCCCCATACTGGGCTGTAGAGCGCCTCTCGGCGCAATAACGTTTTAACTTGGCTTCTAATTTCTCTATTTGTAGTCGTAAACCAAATTCCATGATCTATGATTTCTTCCACACTAGATGATGATGGTCTTCAATTTTTTTCAATTTTGTTTTCCTTTGACTTCCCCACCTAAGTTCAATCTCACTTGCTTTTTAGTATCAATTATTATGCACCTTTTTGATCTTTTATTTCCCTTAAGTTTTGTAAAATGTGAGTAGATTGGGTGGTTGGGAGGAACGAGTGTTATATTCCCCACCCAAGTTCAAATGTCACTTGCTCTTTACTAATAATTATTATGCACTTTTATATTAAAAATCAAACCCACTTTAAGAAACCAGGTGTGGTTTCACTTTTACCCTCTCTTTTTTTTTCCTTTAGTTTTTTTTTTGTTTTTACCTTTTTTTCACTTTTTTTTAACTCTCTTTTTTTGGGGGGGGGAGTTAGTTTTACCCTTTTTTTTTTTTAAGGACAAAGTCCTATTTTTTGGGGAAACCCAAATCTACACAAGGTCTAAATAATTTGAAACCCAAAAATTCAGGGAAACCCTAGGTGATGGCTAAAAGCCAAAAATATGGCCAAAGGTCAGGATCTAGCCAACGAGGCTCTGATACCACTTGAAATGAATAAGTATTCGCTTACACAAATAATATTACCAAAAGACTTGGAATATTAAATAATCCATAATAATATATAAATTGATGATAGAATAGATATGATGATAGATTACAAAGTGAGTGCCAGATATATATTAATCGTAAAGGCACTTTGGATAATATCCATGAAAGGATGCGTCATTTTAAAATTGTTTACTAATAACTATTTATTAATTATTAATATCAATATGTATTAAAATTAATAATTAATATTGATTTTAATAGTTATTATTAATTATATAATAGTTATTTAATTATTATTTTATGTTCGTTACATCAATTTACAAAGTCCTTGTCCTTTAACTATGGTTGCTGGTTTGAATTCTAGATCATATTCTTGCAAGGCAGTCACCCAGTTACCTCTTCTTTCTCCCAAATCATTTTGTACAAAAAGAGAGCATACTGCTGGGTGCGGGACTATTACTTTGGTGAAATTCTTAAGTATATGTGACCTGAATTGCTTCACTGCTTTAAAAAATGCATAGGCTTACTTATCAACTGTGAGATAGTTCAATTCAGCCCCTTGTAGACCAGTGCTCATAAATGATATGGGGTATTCATCTCCCCCTTCTTCTTTCTGCGTAAGCACCGCTGCTAATGAATCATCAGAAGCAAAAGTGTACAGGATTAAATCCTTTTCAAAGTTAGGAATTTTAAGCGATGGTGCATGAGCTATGGATTTTTTAAGATTGTCAAGTGTGCCCTTCTCTGAATTAGTCCATTTGAATAGGACACTTTGCTTCACCATCTGTTGCAAAGGTTTAATGATTTGAGCAAAGTCTGGCACAAACCTTCGCACAAAATTGATTCTCCCCATAAAATATTGCATACCTTTTTTATTATGGGGTAGAGGGATCTGTTCTATATCTTTAATTATCTCTAGGTCTATTGAGATCCCTTTTTTAGAAATAACATGACCCAATAGGTTTCCTTCAGTCACAGTGAACACACATTTCTTAGGATTTAAAGAAATGCCATATTTTCTACAACGCTCGAAAATTTGTTTCAAATGAAATTCATGCTCTTCTCTCTTCTTTGAAAATATTGTAACAACATCTAAATAGACCACAACACTCCGGCCAATCATACCATGGAAAGCTATATCCATATCCCTTTGGAAAGTTGATACAGCTTTAATGAGTCCAAAGGGCATCCTCCTATATGCAAAAGTCCCCCACTTGGTTCTGAAGGTGGTCTTGAGCTTATCTTCTTTTGCTACTAGTACTTGGTTATAACCCGAAAATCCGTCTAACAGAGAAAACAACTCAGATACTGAGACCATTTGTAGTATTTGTTCCATGGGTGGGACAGGGTAATTATCTTTATCTGATGCATGGTTTAAATTCCTGAAATCAACGCAAAGTCTGATCTCTCCATAATTTTTTTGTACTAGTACCAAGTTTGAGACCCATTCTGAATGTATGACTTTGAATATGATTTTAGCATCCAACAACTTTTTCACCTCGCTTTTAATTAGGGGCTCTAGTTTGGGATGCATCCTTCTTAGAGGCTGCTGATATGGTTTGAATAACTTTGATTGGAATAACAGGCTGTATAATTTTGGTGTCATAATTTTTTAGGTCCTCGTAGGTCCAAGCAAATGCATCTTTGTATTGTTTGAATAAACTAATGAATTTACTCCTCTCACTAGGTGAACTACGCTTCCCCAAATTCACATATTTGGGCTTATCCTCTGTACCTAGATTTATTAGCTCGAATTGTAAAGACGAGCTATGTGTCTTGACATTTGTTGGTTTCTGAACTTATTGTCTATATCAAACATTTGTTCCAAAGTTTTGACCCATTTTGGAATGAAATTTTCATTTTGTAGGTATGCTTGATGTTCTTCATCATCTATTGTGGATCCTTTAAATGTACCATTATTCATTAAACATTCCAATATTTTATGATCATCATCAAAAACCCTCAGATTGGTGATGTTGTCTGGAACAGAAGGCCCGAAAAGCAATTCAATAGAACATTTTTTATTTGTAGGTACTGGCCTTGCAAATGATGTATATAACAAATCAATTGCTGCATTTTTTGCTCTAGGAAGTGAGGAAACATTGAATGCATGAAAATTTATTAATAAATCCCAAACTTCATTTTGGTAAGCCTTCAAATGCGGTGATATGCAATGAATTTTGTTCCGAATTTGTTTAACAACGATTTTAGAATAACCGTACACTTTTAGATTTTTTACTTTTAATTATATTGCTTTTGGTTTCATTAAGGCTTTCACAGGTTGCAGTTATCTTCAAGGGGGATTGGACACCTGTGTAGAGTTTTAGTTCTCGACGCGTTTCGGACTGCATAGTTGAGTCCATCTTCAGGAGAAAACATATCTCAATTGAAAGCTGCACGAATCTTTACATTATTTATATTGCTGTGTTATGATCTTTAGTTTTAATTTTTAATTTTTAGAGAGCCGACTTTAATTAATGTATGTATGTATATTATGTACATTATTTAATGATGGTTAATGTAGTCAAAAAAAAAAATTTACCCAAATTTTTGATTTACAATAATATAATTTTGTTCTTGATCTTAAAATGTTTTCAATAAATAATTAAAAGTTTGTTAATATTATTTCTTTAAATATTATAGTTTAATAGTTAAAAATTATAGTTATGAAATAATATTTTTTATTTTTTATTTTTTTATTTTTTTTATTTTTAAATTTTACTTTTATTTTAATATGTTTAAAATCATATAGTTTTAAAGTAAAGAAATTAAAGAAATTATTAAAAAATTTTATAAACATTTTTAAAAATTTTTATTTTACTTTAATTTATAATCTTTCATGAAATTTTAAAGATTATTTTGCTTTTTTCAGTCCCTAGACTAATGCTTCATATTCAATTGTGTTATTTGTGCATTCAAATTCTAATCTACATGAAATAAAATATTTATTTTTTCCTGGATCGATCAAGACACAACCAGCTCCTGACCTTTCCAAGGTTTTAGAACCATCAAAATAAAGAATCCAAAAACTTTCTACTCCTACTACATTTGAACTACTAACTACCTCTGAGACTAAATATACCATATTACAATCAATCTTATTTTCCCATGAAAACTGAAGGAGATCGGGCTCGGTATCTGGTATGTTACTAGCTTCTTCAGCTCGAAAATTCCCCGGTTCTAGCTCAAGAAAATAGTTTCCCAACATAGAATTGATAGGTTCATTCTTACCTTCCAACAGAGTTATGTTGTATTTCATTTGAGGTTCCCTTAACACTTTTATTTGATTCTGACAACCTTTATAACGTAACCATACATGTGACCAATCTGATGCAAAATATCCTTCCAATTTTTCTACCCAATCTCGGCTCAAAACCAAACCATATGCATCCAGGATCTCTCCTACAACAATGTATATGTACTAGCAGACTCTTTCATCTACTGATAAACGGATCAGGACGTCTTCCATTTCACCTATCACTTTTACTGTAGTCCTATCCAAATGGATAACTTGGCCGATAGTGGGCTTGGTTTGACCATTTATTTGATTGCAAACTGTAAGTGGCATGACATTTACTGATGCCCCAAATTCTACTAAATAGTTATGCACGTTGTAATTGAAAATTTCAAAAGTTAGGAGGAATGATGGAGTTATATACTTAGAATTTCCTCCTAAACTTGCTTCACTAATCTCTTCATCAGCTTGGTTATCCTTCTGGGGTTCCTTCACAGGTGTTTCAAGTGCTTTCAACAGCTTTTCCTTTTGTTGGGGTAGACTGCACATGTCAAACAAAGAGATATTTTATTTGGCCTTTTTAATATCTTCCACAATGTCATATCCCATTTCATGTCCAGTAGAAATATTTTTGACATTCTCAGGTTTATTTTCGGTAGACTTTACAGGTATATTGCTTTTCTTGGGACTCTGACTTGTGATCACAAACTCTAGTATATTAACTTTTTGAGAATTATTTTTTATCTTTTTCATGTTCTCCTAAAGTTGCTTAATCTTGGGGGGTATCATGTTATCTTCTTTCAATGAATTCTGACTCCTTGTTGTAATATTTGTCTCTGGTATATCTTCTTCTTTAGTGATATCTTCATCCTCTATATTGAACATGGAAACACAATCCCATAAGACTAAAGTGTCTTCCTCTTGGGTCTATGTTGGCTCATTATCCTTTTCTTTCTCATCTACAGTTTTTGTCAACATGGAATCTAGTAGCTAGTTCATCACTAAAGCCATAGAATTTATCCATTGTGGGAAATTCTTCTCAAAGTGAGGCTGCTGATGAAATGTACAAAAATTATCCATTTCTACATTTGTCAAATTCATGGATGAGGGACTATGTGGAGGAGGATTGGGTTTATTGTTATCATCTCTCCTTTTATAATAAGGCTTGTATTGTTTATGAGCCTCTTTCTCCTTTTCCAAAATCAATCACTCTATTTGATAATTTCTACATCATTTTTACCACACCATCTAACTCTTGTGACCGGTCATCTTTAGGTTTAGTTAATGATAGTGAAGTTTCTGTTCCAATAAGTTTTCTCTTCTGATTGTACATGATAATGATCTATACTTTCCATCTCTGCCTCTACCTTCTCATCTTTTTCATAAGTATCTACTAAGGTGGGTCTAACTGATATTTTGACAAACATGGCTAGGTAAATCCCAAGAGCTGAGGTGTAATACTCAATCAGGGCGTGCTCAGTGGGTTTATCAACTGCATCAAAGTTATTCATGTAGGCAACAAACCTCTGAGTGAAGTTATGCACCTTTTCTTTCTTTTCTTTCTTTAGGGAAATTAATCCTTTCATTAATGCAGCGTGAGTTTTCTGGATTCCATATTTGTTTATAAACAACAACTCAAAAGTATTCCAATTTGTAATTGAATTTGCTGGTAGGGAAAAATACCATGAGGTTGATTTACCTCTGAGAGTATGTGGGAACAATCTGTAGACTACATCTTCATGTTCTACTGCTTGTAAACCTTCTAAATCCAGATAAAAACTCTACAAATGATCATCCACAAGAATTCCTTCATTTGGTTCAAGCTTAGGCAATTCCTTATCAAACTTTGAGTCATATCGTGCAATGGAGGAGTAATATTTAGAGGGGTTCTGGCCCTCCAACAAAGTTGTGGAGGAGGCTGATTTGCATTCACATTTTCCATGATTCTGAGTGGAGATGGAGGAGGAAACTGGACAGGGGTTTGAAATGGAAAATAGTGAGGGGAATTTGGCCCCAACTGATTCAGAGGTTGGACAACTTCTTGTAAGGTTGTTTCTACCAATTCTTCGAGGTCTTCCACCAACACTAAATCTTCCAATTGAGGACGTTCTTTCTTACGAAACTCTCTTCTAGGTAAGACTGGAATATTGGGCAGCCCCCCAATATTCTTTTCATATGGCCTTGTAATTCTCCTTAATTCATCAACCACCTCGTTATCAATGGAATAGAGGTACCCTTTTCCTTTTTCTTCAAGAGTAGGTTTCTGAGGAAAACTGGTTTCAGAACTGTCACTAATGGAGTAATCTCGAGAAAACGAATTTCCTCGGCCAGCCATGCATTGGTGTCCCTCCTTCTAGCGCCAAAACTATTGAGGCCTAGAAAATATTAGGTAACAACAGTAGGGATTCTCCCCAATAAGTGATCCCAATTATCTCGTTATTGTTTGGTATGGGGGATCCGTTCGATTTGCAGTCTGGCTACCATAGGTCAAGTAACAGTTAACTTGCTTTACCAGTTGCGTCTTGGTCCATCGTTTAGGTGTATTTTTAGTTTTATGTTTATGTATGATATGCACATGCCTAACTAAGTGCAGTCTATAGAGATAACGAAGAGTGTTACAATGTGATGCGTAGGTTCTTACCTCTCGTCTTCCCTATTTCGCTTCTAAATCATAAACAAAGAAATACTAACTAAATCTATCTAACCTATCCCTAGGGAGAAATACTGTAGTTAATAATGAGTAATGTACTGTATAACATGCATTTAAAATACTACAGATAGCTGTTATATTTCAGAATACATGAATATAAGTAGAAAGATAAACAAAGAGATAGCTCATTGTCAATTAAAACATTCATTACTCAGATATGTTGTGGAAATTTTACAGAAATAAACAAGAGAACATTCATAACATGAAGTAATTCATGATTTTAGAACGATCTCACAGTTCATAGAAATAGTTGAAACAGAAATAGTTCACATTCAACCAGTCTATGGGAATCATTTGAAACTCCACAATGCCTTCTCCAGCTGAAAATATAAACTCTTTATTATAAGATGAAGTAGTTCTTCTTACAATAATATTGCACAAAGATAGCATGAGAAAAGGTCCTTTCTTACATCTAACTCACCTATATTTATACAATCATGCAAAAACTCTTGAAATGCCCTCTTTTCCCTTTGGGATTCCCTTAACCTTTCCTTAACAATTTTTTTTACTCTAGTGTATATACTTAGAAGAAGATAAATACAACATATTACATAATTAATCAATCATTTGAAATAGTCCAACTAGGATGGCCCAGCTTGATCATTCATAAATTTCTTCCACACATTTGCATCTGATGCTATACTTTCAAAACCAGAAGGTTCTAGAAATATGATGTTGATTTCATGCTTAGTAGCTTGAGACTTTATATTTTCCACTCTGGCCGAAATCAGGTGAAGTTGGTCTTCCAGCAAGTGACTGCTAACTATTGCATGTGCTATTGCAGTTTTAATCACCTTTTCATCCAATCCCTTGACTAGTTGAATAGCATGTTCATCCTCCTGTCATCGTTCCTGCAATTTCTTCAAAAACATTTCATGATCGAGCAGCTCTTCTAACCTCCTTCTAGCAAAGGTCTGACACCGATTATAAGTCAGGAGAACTTTCCTACAAATTTCTGCAAAAACAATATTTGTCCTCCTTACCGTCTTTACTAATTCCTCTGCTACTTTACTCGCAAATTCAATCAGCTCATACTCCAGCTTTATTATCTCTAGGTCTTTGATGGGTATATCTATTGGAGGTTCCTTATTTGTTTCTAACCAAGTCATCCATCCTTGTAGGGTCTCCAAGATACCTTGCATCATGTCTAAAAAATAGGAAGTTGTATTTATAATTTCCTCCATCCTTATTTCTACCTGTTGAACCTTTAACATCTCTTTTGCCATTTAAAGTTGCATTTGATGAATCTTATTTCTCAGTGTAAGAGCATGCTTCTTCAAAAGTTCAATATCTGTTTTCTGCTCCATAGTTGTCTTTAATGAAATTTCTAATGAAGTTTTTTGGCTCTCCAATGATGTTGTTTGAGTCTCATAAAGATTAGCTTTCCCCTCAGCAGTAGTCTTTTGCATTTCCAGTTCTACCACTTTACTCTCTAGTACTCCTTTCTCTTTAGTAAATTCTTCAATCGATGATTTCAGACTATCTCTTTCTGCCTCTAAGACCTCATGCCTTTGCTGAAGTCTCCCAAACTCTACCAAAGTGGCCTTAAAATCCTTTTCTATATTGATTGCTGATAACACCAAAGCATCTTTGTGTAATTTCAAGGTTTGGCACTCTGCTTTGGATTCTTCAATCTGACCAATCATGTCTTCATACTTTCTCTTTAAATTTTGTCTTTCATTTCTTTCCTTTTTCAAGGTCTCTTTCAACTGTGTAACCTTCTTCTATGATTGCTTCAAATCCATCATTATTCTGTCCACATTATCTTCAGTAGCTAGGGTTGTGGCTACACCAGCCTTTGCCATTAATTGCGGATCTTTGTCGGTACCGTGAACCACTGCCTTGTCGATCACCATCACTCCCATATTTCCGCCAATGTTCAACTTTTTCTTTGTTCTTTTAAAAATCCTCTTTTTGGCCTTGTCATAGAAAATAGTGTTTAAATCAAGCACTTCATCTTCTTCTGTGGGAGTAAAAGGAATCAATTCAATTCCTCATGATGACAATGGATTTCCTCCCGTTATACTACTAGATGGAACAAAGGGTTCTAATGGATCAGCATAAGATTACGTCTGCTCTTGATCAACGTAGTCCTATCCCTCTAGTGCCTTGTCTCCTAACTCCTCAGCTACTTTTTATGTATTCTCCTTCTCTTTATCAGCTGCTTCTAATGTCAGCTTCTCACTTTCTTTCTCCTTTCTCTAGACCTCTTCTTCTTATTTTTTCTTCTTTGATTCTTCAGCTGCTTTTATTTTTTCTTCTTCTTCAACTCTCAGCCATTCTTCTGCTTCTTGGGCCAATCTATGTGCCTCTTCTTTCCTTTTATTTGTAACCTCCTCTTCTTTCTTCTTTAGTTTCTCAGCATCTTTCCCCTTTCTGCCAACAATAGTTATCTTTTTTTTGAACCTCCTCCTTAAATCTATCATGTTCTGAGCATTCTGAAAGACCTCTTCATCTTTATCCCAGAAATATGCATACTCAAATGCACTCCAACTACTATGCAATAATCAACAAATTTATCCTTAGAGTCATTTCTATGGAAAATCATTTCACCGAAGTGAAAATACCCTAGTTCGTTAACAAATTTCGTTGCAGTTTTTACCTTGGAAAATTTGTAACTCCCTATAAAAAAGGGGACTGTAGGATACACTGCCTTCTTCTACTCAAATAGGAAATTTCCCACTTCATCAATGTACAACTATCTCACAACCTCTTTATGGATCACATATTCTGTAGCATACTTAGGTAGAAGGGAAGGAGCCCTTGAGCCACCATACATTCTTAAATACAAACCTTCTTTTGTCAAATAATAGTTTCTGTTATTTTGCACAACTTTCAGAGCTTCCTATGACATACAATTAAACTCAACCAAGAAAATCAATGTGTACAATGGCATAATAAAATCCTCACAAATATTCTTGTAGTGACTATAATACTTGTGAGCCCAAAATAGCTGATAGGCAACATATACAGGGGATTGGTATTTACCCCATTGGCATTTCAATGCTGGGAATGGATGAGTACATAAAATACAATCGATCAAGGTTGAACTCATGTAAAACTCAGTTTTCTTCTGGGAAACTCCTCCTAATGCTACACTTATGCAGGCTAACAAGCCATTTGTTATACCAAAATCATGTCACCATCATGTGATAATACCTTTGACATACCTACTTGCCCTAAATCCCAGCTTCTAGAGTGAAGAATAAATGATTTCTTATCAGTCTGTCATACAAATTCCCAGTACTGCTTATCCTCCCTTATCAAGGAGCGGTACCCCTATTCGCAGCGCTTTTCATCGATTGTCCACAAGCGGTACCCCTATTCGCAGTGCTTTTCATCGATTGTCCACAAGCGGTGCCCCTGCCTGTTACCCTTGGTCCATAGGCGGTTATTACCATAACTGCTTTGTCATAGAAGGATAAGTGCAGTACCCTGGGTAAAAAGGGAAAAAGAGAAGCTTCTCGAGGCTTCTAGATGATAAGCCTCGATATATCCCTTATCCCTACAACTATGGGTTTGTTGAGCTCGAGATCCCTCATCCTAGGATCTTAGAGGCCACCTCACCCACTAATTTCTCAACCATCTCTATCCATCTAGCCCTATAAATATGAGCTCATAGCCATGGTTGAGGAGAGAACATTGAAGGTATTGTTATGTTGTTGGACTGATTCTTGGCCCAAGATCATTTGGAGAGAGCATAGAGAGCTAGAGTCGGAGCTTTTGGGGATGAAGAGTTGGTTTCATGGAGAAGCATGTCAACACTAAGGCTTGGTTGTAAACTTCTTCATATTTCTAATGCAAGCTAATTTTCTGTCCCATATATATTGTTGATGTTTGATTTCAGATATATATTGCTAGATTCCTTAGTCACTAGCATAGATTAGTAGATCATAATCTGGTTGCTTTGATCTGTTTCGTGTTGAACTCTTTTGCGGGTACACAAGTGAACTATCAAAGCCTTCCATTCTAGATATCTACAGCGTCTAGGGAGAGCTATCAACCTCTGTGACCTATTTGTTCTGGGTCTAAACCATTCAGACCAATGGAACACCTTGCTGTTTGCAGGAGGTGAAATATTCCGAGAAACACTGTTGGACACTATGTTTTCCCAATTGAAGATTTTACCTTGAGTGGATACAAAAAATATGACTGGTACCTATCCTATTTTAAATTTATTTCCATTAGCCCTCCCAATAATCTTGTTTAACATTAAGGCCATTAACCCGTAAGGAGTGCGTAGGCTTCCTGTCTCATACTCCCCTGAAGGCCTCGTACAAAATTTCTTACCTGGGATCATCACTCTTTTGACTGTTTCCACCACATCTAAGTTAAGGTCGTTCAACCAACTCTTAGTCAAATAGCTCTCTGGTGTTGGAAACTTATAAGCCATGGCTACATAAGCTGGGCTATAGGCATCATAACCTTGCCCCTCAGTGTTGGCCAGTGTCATCCTCATCACATATGCCCTTGGTAGAGTCCATCCTATCACTTCGGAACAGGGGAAAAGTTTAGGTCTGGTAGCCACCTTCATAATGGCTGATCTCTTGATGTTGGCATAGATAGGCAGATCTTCGAATCCAACCTCTAGAAAACTCTGGTTTGAGATCATTCTGTATATCTCTCCCCATTTATACTCCAGATCAATTCCAGTAATGGCTTTAGTATCTTCATAAATAACCTCAACTCTGGTTATTATCTCTGCTTCTGGTTCCTCCTTGGCTGCTTGGGCCTTCATTTTCTACTTTCGTGGCATATTGTTGCGCTGATGATTAGCTTGTATGGATCATGCAAAAAGGATGTAGTCCACTTACTCATAGAAAACTACATATTGAAAGCAACAACACAAATAACTAGAAAATTACCATATCATCAAGATGCATGTTGAATAGCTTTTCTTTCATCGGCCTTTTGTATGTGAAACTTTAGAAAAAACCACGAAACTTGTAAAAAATCTCAAGTTGTTCATTATTACACAGTGTACAATTTTTATAACAAATGGCGGAGACTGTGTTGTATTGGGAGAAGATGTTATCAACATTTCGGTCCTCAATCTAGGACCATCCTCGGGAGACTAAATAAGTGAAATACTTGGTGGGTCACTACATTTAGTCTCCTGAGGATGGTCCTAGATTGAGGACCAAAACGTCAAGAACATCTTCTCCCAATACAACACAGTCTCGGCCATTCGTAATAAAAACTTTAAAAAACCTATCTGACCCAAATCTGTGAATGTTGGGCAATTAGACCTTTTGTGTCGCACCAACAAAAGACCCACAGTGTTGACCCTTTCAGTAACAACCTGCGCGCAGGTTGCAATCTCACCTGAAGCAGCTATGGGGTGCCGCAGAATCAGGTTTCTGCAGACAGAAGAGGGGAATTACTGTACCTTAAGCCTTTATTAACTTACAATCAACTAACACAGTCTTCAAACACATTCATAAACATTAATATCTTCACAGTTAGATAACAACAGTGACTTGCTTAACCCTTACTGGGAATTGCAGCGAAGCTTATTAACAGCAGTGATCTTGATTATCAGATATATCTAGTTATTAATGCATGAAAGATAAACAGAACATAAACAACACAAGAACCACAACACCAGATATAAGGTGGTTCACCCCCAGTGTAGGGGCTACGTCCACAGAACTGTGTTTTATTCAACTTGCTACAAAACCACAGTTCTGATCTGCGCACTCAGCTGCAGATCCCTTCAGTCCTTAAAAACCGTGCACACAGCAGCAGGCCTCTGCGCACACAGCTGCAGATCTTCTTAACCTCTTACAAAAACCCTCTACGCACACAGCTGCAGAGGTCGTCCACGCACACAGCTGGGACTTAAAATTTCCTTACAAAACAACCTTAGCTTCGCCTTATTTCTCTTTTCATAAAAAACCTAACCTCTTTTCTTAGCACAAGTGCCTATTTATACAGCGCACTGTTTACAAACCATGGATCTGTTGCGCCTGCAACATTCTCCCAAAATTCTAAAAAAATTTGGGACCCTCCTTTACTTCGAGTTATCCATTTTCCTTGCTTAGTTTCATGCTCTTGAGTTTTGCTTATGGATTTATGGCTCCTTCCCGAATTTTGAATGCTAGAAATTGACTGGTTTTTCATAGTTAAGATGCTTAAAGACTTCCATTGAAATTGAGTCCCTGTCATTTTGCAAAACTTTTTGAAATTTCGTTGCAAAGTTTTCATGTCAGGCGTTTTTCTCTTTGATTTTCCCGACCGTTGCGGGCGTCTTTCGTTTTCTATTTTTCTTGCCCGCCCCGCCGTTGCGGGTGGCCTTCAGATCCTCCTAACCGTCTATCGCGCCGGTGTAGCGGAAGCTTTTTCGATTCGTAGTTGGCTGTGTCGAGCCCACCGTTGCGGGTGGCTTTCAGGACCGCGTGGGTTTATCACTACCGCCGTTGCGGGGAATCTCCGACTCTTGATGTTCTTTTCCGTAGCGGACGATTTTCTATACCCGTCCCTGCCATTGTGGACCGTGTCGCATGACGACACAATTGATCGTCGCCTCCGTTGCGGGTGGTGTCATGATGGGAGCGGTCCGCCGTTGCGGAGGTTTCCAAGCTCCAAGCTTCCGATATAGTTTCCGTCGACGCCCGAGGTATGTTTTGAGCCATATTCACCGTTGCGGGTGATAGAGTGGTAGGAGGGGTCCACCGTTGCGGGTGGTATGAAGCTCGTGCCGCCCGACATAACTGTCGAAGTCGCCCCGATTGATGTGACTCCTCGCACGTGTGGTTTTGTTTATATATGTTGGGAAACAAACGGGGTTTTTTGTTGTTTTCGAAGGCGTTGTTGCGGTGAGATGAACTATCGAGTTTAGAAGCACGTGAGAGCTATCTGTTGGTGTACCTGTGTCCAAGTGGCAGGAGGAGAAGTCTAGCCATCATCAGCTCCCTCATTTGGTGGATTGCCAGGTAGGATCTTGACTCTTAGCATCATTTTTTTTTAAGATTTCTTTTACACGGTGGGGGTTTTAAGAATTGGACCCGTCGTCCCGTTGCGCTAGCACGGGGAGTTTTCTCCATTGGTTGGGTTTTCTTCGGTCGTCTACCTGATGGTTCGCGCCGTTGTGTTAGGGTTCCCGGGTCGAATAGCTTTGGCGGTTAGAGGAAGAGGGGGTTTCGCCTTTATTTTTAGAGCCCGCATTTCGGTTTTCTCTGCCGTTTCAATCCCATTTTGAGCACGGAGGGGAAGCAGGGTGCAGGTGGTCGTCGTGCCGCCTGCACCCGGTTCAGTAGTAATGGGATCCATCAATGATGGGGTTTTGAGGTGCAGATGGCCGTTACGCCATCTGCGCCAAACTTGATTGGGCGGACGAAATAATAGGAGCTGCGTTGTCGTTTTCTGTCTAGGGGTCGGGTTTGCACTAGCCACAGTCGCCGCGGTTTTTCTGACTCTCTGTTTACAGTCCGGGGTTGTGCGTCGTCTCGGTGGGAATTGGGGATGGCGTGACCTATTTTTGCTATTGAACACTGAAAACCTTGGTAGGGTAAAAAGGAAGGGTAGCGTGAGTCGGTTCTGATCAAGATGCCTGGTCCAGAGATGGGCTCGTTTCCCGTCGAGGTGGGTGAAGAAGGTTATCAACATAATATATTTGCTCCGCTGATTAGTCGCTTGCGTTCCATGGGCCGTAGGTCTGAAGTATCGACTGGTTAAGCCTGGGGATTTTATTTTTTCTCTCTGTGTGATAGGCAGTGAAATGATGGTTGTATGATGCATCTGCATAGATTTTGCTCATGTCGCTTCTATATATCAATTTCATAAGAATGGAAAGCCTCGTAATAGCGTATTTTCTTACCAACCTCAATATGACTGATAATTTAATGCATGTGAGATAAATCATAAAACAACTCATTCATAAGACCTGGTGAAGATGTGCTACAATAAAAATTTATCATGCTCATAACACATTGCACAGCACTTCATATTTGTGAATTGTTCAGTATGAAAGCTGAAGGTTGATTGTATGCACTGATATAATTCTAATATACCTAAAAGAGAGTAAACTGTTGCACAAAGTTCATAAATTGGAATTACTCAATACCATGATGCTATACATTGCAGGAAGATCTTAAAATGTCTAAGAGACAGAAAAAGAAGGCCCCAGCAGTAGAGGAGGTGCCAGCACCAGATACAGAAGCAAGAATCGAATACATTTATGAGGACACCCAATGTGTTACAGGGATGGAGCCGGAATACAAATGGGGAGATATTTACAGGATGATTTCCCGTAGGGAAGTCCCGGATATGGGGCTTGAGGAGGCACCCATATATGCCAATATAGAGAAATCAGCTATCATGAAGGTCGCCACCAGACCAGAGCTGCTCCCGTGCTCTGAGTTAATGAGATGGGTGCTACCACATACAAACCACAATTCAATGCTCATCTGTAACGTCGATGGCCAGGGCTATGCTGCATTTAGCCCTGGATATGTAGCTTTAGCTTACCATCTACCAGAGCCTCAGCTTTTCCTTACAGATAGATGGCTGGACAACCTCCGGATGGACCTTGTAGAGACCTTGAAAAGAATGCTCTTACCGGGAAAGATCTTCCGACATAGAGTGACTGAAGATTATGACACAGCCACTCTCAGGCCCACTTACAGGTTCATAGCTTTAATGCTAAACAGAATCTTTGGGAGGGAAAATGGCAGACTGTTTAAGTTGGAATGGGTACCCCTAATGTTCTTTATAGCAACCAAAGGAACCATTTTCAATTGGGCGAGCATAGTCTCCAGCAACCTCTCCTCTTGTGTGGCTGCAGCTTCAGAAGGAAAGGAACAGAGAAGGTCTGAATTTTA